>VXBP01000108.1:0-95115 GCA_013400115.1 Rhinopomastus cyanomelas | reverse complement strand
CGCCCCGCCGCGCCCCGCCCCGAGCAGCGATGCGTGGCCGTCGTGCGTGGCTTTCGGTCTGACCGCTGCCGGCGTGGCCTCTCGTCCGCGTTGCTCGCTGGCCCTTTTGTCGTCCGTCGTCGGCTGTTTCTCACCCTTCTTCCCGCGCAGCCCCCGCCACCCCCCCACTTCTTTTCAGCCCGCTCCCCGGCACAGATCAGATGGAAGCTCATTAGGAGAAAGAGGACCTCTACCACCAGCGCAGGGGGCCTCATGGTCCCACCTGCCCAGCCTGGTGCCCTCCTCGCCACTGGCATGGACATCCGCGGGGTGCCCTTTGGCCAGCTTCCAGCTAAGCCAGCCCAGAGCGAACCACCGACACTGGCTGCGAGGGGCTTGAGACAGGCCCTGGGGCTGTCCTGCTGCATGCGGGGTCAGGCGGGCACAGCCCGAGGTATGCAGTGTGAACAGGACAAATCACGGAACCACAGAGCATCAGGGATTGGAAGGGACCTCAAAAGATCACCCATCCCCTCACCACAGCAGGATCCCCTAGATCTGGTCGCACAGGAACGTGTCCAGGCGGGTTTGAAATGCCTCCAGAGAAGGAGACTCCACAACCCTCCTGGGCAGCCCCTTCCAGGGCTGTGGCACCCTCACCGGGAAGAGGGTCCTTCTCATACTGGTGTGGAACCTCCTCTGTCCCTGCTCACACCCGTCACCCCTTGTCCTATCATTAGATGCCCCTGAGCAGAGCCTGGCTCCATCCTCCTGACACCCAACCTTTTCATATTGATAGTCACTCCTCAGTCTCCTCCAACCTCAAGAGCCCCAGCTCCCTCAGCCTCTCCTCAGCAGGGAGAGGCTCCACTCCATCATGTCTGTGGCTCTGCGCTGGACTACCTCCAGCAGCTCTGTGTGCTTCTGGAATTGAGGGGCCCACAACTGGCCACAAGATTCCAGATGTGGTCTTACCAGAGTGGAATAGAGGGGGAAGAGAACCTCTCCTGATCTACTAACCACCCCATTCTGATCCACCCCAGGATGCCATTGGCCTTCTTGGCCACAGAGGCCCATTGCTGGCTCCTGGCCATCCTGCTGGCCACCAGGACCCTCGGGTCCCTTTCTCCTACACCGTTCTCCAACAGCTCAGACCCCAATAACCTGGGCAGAAACCCCGGCTGTGGGGCATAATGCACTGAACCCATCTTCAGTCATTCATGGAACGCTGAGGCACGAAATCATGGAAAGTGTTCGGGCCCATCAGGCCGATTGTTCCGTGTTTTTGAAGCGTCGCCTCCTCTTCCTGCGAGTCAGCTCGTTCTGTAACTGTTTCCTCATGGCTTCCATCAAGCGCTTGCACACCACGCTGTCCCAGAAGAATGGGGCTCTCTGCGTCAAGCTGTGCCTTATAAATCGGGGGGCTTTTAGCAGTGCCTTCCTTTGCAGCCTCAAACTACACTCAGTGCCTTAGGACCTCGTCCAAGCGGCGCTCGAAGTGCCCCTGTGAAGTCTGCCCCGAGTGACACAAACATCTCGGCTGCTTTTACTTGGGTCCGGAGGGTGCGTGATCCCCAGCAGTGGCAGCAATTGCAGACGTGGCAGGGGAGGGTGTTTTCTCGGCAATATTAAAGCTTTGAGGGGCCTTATTCAAGCCATTAGCAGATCACATCGAGCTGCCATTAAACTTTTCAGCCTCAGGCGCAGAGCGGAGTAACGTGGACCTCAAGAAGCGTTGGCAGTCCTTGTCAGAAGAGCCGCGAACCTGGACGTCAAACCCCGGTCCTCAAGGCATTTCTGGACCCACTGCCAAGATGTCGAGCATCCTGCCTCGGTCCTTGCTGCAGCAGCGCTGCTGAGCTTACGCACGGGGTTTGCGGGGCTCCTTCTGCAGAGCCTCCTGATACATCCTGCCTAGCAAGGCAGTGCGACCGCTGCTGAGTCACGGCGCACAAGTCCCTTGCTCTCCATCAAAATCCATATGGATTTTTTCCTCCCAGGAGGCTGGACTACTGCCTGGAGTAGATGGGAGCTGGCTGAAGAGCTGCAGAAACAAAGCAAAGCCTCTGGAGGAACAGTTCAGCAAAGCCTGAATGTCAAGAAAGGGTGGGATGAAGTACGTGGACAGCAGAGAATGGCTACTCTGCTGGACATTCTCAGTGCTCCAGGGCGGCTGGAGGCGGCGTTAGGGCTCCACCAGCCTGTCCGAGTGGACTTACCTGCACTTCCAAGAGTGCAAAGTCTGCATCTAGCAGAAACATTTCACAGAACACCAGGGATTGGAAAGGACCCCTAAAGATCATCCAGTCCAGTCCCCCCACAACAGCAAGATCCCCTAGATCTGGTTGCACAGGAACGTGTCCAGGCGGGTTTGAAATGCCTCCAGAGAAGGAGACTCCGCAACTGCCTGGGCAGCCCCTGCCAGGGCTCTGGCACCGTCACCGGGAAGAAGAACTAATCCAGGTAGAAATCCACACCTGTCACAGTGACTGATGTGTTAACCGGTCACTGACTGTGAGACCTTAAATGTCAGGGTGATGCATGTGGTGCAGGTCCCTCAACAGATTGGATTAGACACTTCAATTTCTAGACGCCAGGCTCATTTGTTGGAGCTGGCGCTAAATGTTTGTGCCAGCCTCCTCCAAGCGTCTGAGAAGAGAAACGCTAACTCCTGAAAGCTGCTGGGTTTTTCATTAGAGTGACGTAGCTGGGTATCGAACGTTCCTGCAGGAACACCGAGTGGGACTTACTCATCTTTGTGCTGGGCCTTGTGCTCCACTACCACCACATCAATGCCATGACCCACTGAGCAGAATTCGGAGTGACCTAAGGATGTGGCTTCAGCGAGCCTCAGGAATGGACACTTTGGGGTGTATTTCACAACACCCACACCGTCGCTGTTCTCAGCAGCCAGGTGTTATCACAGGGTCACAGCACATCAGGGATTGGGAGGGACCTCAAAAGACCACCCAGTCCAATCCCCCCACCACAGCAGGATCCCCTACTTCCAGTCCCACAGGAACATGGCCGGGGGGGTTTCACTTCTCTAGAGGAGGAGACTCTGCCAGTGCCCTGGGCAGTAGTTCTTTTATCAAGAACATCCCCACGAGATGACTCTGCAAGTAAAGTAGAATGAACCTCATTTTACGCAGGTGGAAACTGAGGCAACTGGAATTCGGGTCTGGCTCAGTTCATCCAGATCCATCTGGGAACTCTACAGCAGAGGAAGAACCTACCTGCTATCCCAGACACAACTCCCGGTCACTCGTTTGCTTTCATCGTGAGATCATCCTTCCGCTCGCGGACACTGCTACCCCGGAGCCAAAGCACAGTGGAGCCGTCCCGGGGGTTACTCTGGCCGAAGACACTAGTTCTGAGCAGCGTCCGACGTGCCGGACGGACGCCGGCGACACAAGCAAGGAGGCTGCGGCGCGCAGCCCGGACTTAGCGCAGGTGGAGGGAAGGGAGCGCGAGCGGTAGATCACGTCCTGCCTCTCATCATTTCTTGGCAGCCGTGCTGCCCGCTCGAAGGGAAAGCTTCCCCGAGAGCACCGTCCTCCCCGCAGCAAGGAGTGCGTCACCGAGCTGCCCGTCAGGCCCCTGCTTGCCAGGGCGCAGCCATCCCCCGGCGCAGATGTTGACGGACGGTTTAACTTCAGCCCGGGTCTGTCCACTTCTGCCTCATCTGTCCCTCAGACGTAGGACCTGGGGTGCGGCTGTGACACGTGGGCGAGAACGGGTGCGTCTCTGCGGCAGCAGCACCAGAGCTGTGTCCCAGGGCAGAGCAAAGCCGGCCGGAGACGCCAGTGTCATTTCCCCCTCCATCCCTGCAGATTTTCTAGGGAATAACCTGATTTACTTCTTTGCTCCAGAGGAGTCTTGGCTTTCTCTCGTGTGAGCACGAGGCGCAGCCAGGAAACCCTGATTACTCTTGTCTTGGAGAGGAGGTGTCGACACGACCAGAACATCCCCAGCACCGGCGCAGCCCCCAGGAGTTAAATAATCAGGGGGAAGTTATTCGAAGGATAAACCTTTGAATCCCTCTGAAGTGACTCAGTCTGATTTTCATCATGCTGTTGGAACCACGGAGCAATTTGTATTCTGATGCAGACAGCCCAGCAAGGATAGCCGAGGGGTTCTAGGGCCTTAACGAACAACAAAGCAGGAGCAGCAACTCAACTAGCAAGAAGAAACCCCTTTTCCTTCTCCTCTGCTTGCGCAGTTTGAGACACATCTTCGCTCTGTACAGAGAATCACAGAATGTGAGGGGTTGGAAGGGACCTTGAAAGATCATCCAGTCCAATCCCCCTGCCTGAGGAGGATCCCCTAGATCCAGTCACACAGGAACAGTCCAGGTGGGTTCCAAATGTCTGCAGAGAAGGAGACTCCACAACCCCCCTGGGCAGCCCCTGCCAGGGCTCTGGCACCCTCACCATGAACAAGGTCCTTCTCAGACTGATGTGGAACCTCCTCTGCTCCAGCTCACACCAGCTGCCCCTTGTCCCATCACTGGGTGCCCCTGAGCAGAGCCTGGCTCCATCCCTTGTACATGAATTCCTGACTGGGAATCTCCGATGGCCTTGGCCCTGGTCCTTCAGAGTGCTGTTAACACATGCCAGCAAGAGACTCGTGTGGAGCTCAATTTTCAGAGGATCCACGTCTTTACCCCTTTTCCAGGGGACTAAAGGCATTGCTGCTCTGATGTAGGGCCGGGGAGACTCGTTCTATGCAGATCACAGACCCCCCAAACGCCAATTGTTTGGGGCTTTTTCTGCACAAAGGGTTTGCAGCAGAACGTGAATCAGTTCAGTGGAGCGTTCGCGGCTTCCAGCTGACTGCAGGGACTCGGGAAATGCAGGTGACCCAGATTCCTCCCCTGCTCCTTCACGCAGACAGGCACGGAACTGGGTGCTGTCTGTGACCTGTGAGTCACCTGGCTGGCTACAGGCTGCTGCAGAGAGATGCCAGGTTCCTGTTCCGTCCGCGTGTGCCGCAGGATGCGGGGAGGGTGGGTTAGAATCTCCAGAGTACCCACCAGAGATGAAGTCCTCAGAGACCCTGTTCAGGCTTCTCTCCTGGACAGGGAGGCTCCTATTCAGACTCCTTTTCTCCCCTGTATATCACAGAATGACAGAGTCATGGAACATCAGGGACTGGAGGGGACCTGGAAAGATCACTCAGTCCCATCCCCCTGCCACAGCAGGATCCCCTAGAGCCAGCTGCACAGGAACATGGCCAGGGGGGTTTGAAACACCCCCAGGGAAGGAGACTCCACGGCCCCCCGGGGCAGCCCCTTGCAGGGCTCTGGCACCCCACTGCTGCACATTGCAGCACAGTTCAGTGGGGGCTGTGGAGGAAAACACCCGCTTCAGGCTGCGATGCTGAACGCTGAGCTGACTTCGAGTTCTTTGTTTCTCCTCCCTTTTGGTCTCTCAGGATTCCACCTCCTTTGGGCCAGTTTGGACAGTTTCCCTTAGGAGAAGCAGATGGTAGCTGGCTGAAAGGCTGCTGTGACACAATCCTCTCTGTGTACCAGGAACCCACAAACAACCCACAAAGTACTTTCTTTTCCCCTGGCCTCAGCTGAAATCAGATAAGGAAGGGTTTCTTTATTTGCAGCCCCATCCCTCCTTTTAGTAAAAGTTTCTCTGAGACTTTGAAAGAGCCAGAAGCCATGAATCCTGCCCCAGGAGCACTGCCTGCAGCAGGGCTACAAAGCAGCTACAGCCAGGCACACAAGGGCTACCAGGCAAGACTCCAGCAACCGAAGAGCTTGACTAGTGAACAGGACCTCGAAAGACCATCCAGTCCAACCCCCCTGCCACAGCAGGATCCCCTGGATCCAGTCTCACAGGATCAGTCCAGGTGGGTTTGAAACATCTCCAGAGAAGGAGACCCCACAACCCCCCTGGGCAGCCCCTGCCAGGGCTCTGTCCTTCTCACCCTGATGTAGAGCCTCCTCTGCTCCAGCTCACACCCGCTGCCCCTTGTCCTGTCACTAGATGACCAACAACCTTTGTCTCCTTCTCATGAGCAATAAGTACGTTTGGCTGCACAAGTCCACAAAGGAGAGAACTTCCCCAGGTTCGTCTGAACGAACTGCAGAACCTAAACACAGCCCAGCAAGAGTAATGCTGGAGAAGAAGTGGGTCTGGCTGTCAAGAGCAGCCTGCAGGCCAGAGGAAGAGAGGTGCCTCCCCAGAGGCGAGGGCATGGCTGCCTCCCCGTTCATCCATCACTTCTGCTGCAGAGCTGGAGAGGGGCGCGCACAGCGCCAACCCCACAGCAGCTGGGCGCCGGCACTCCAGGAAGGGCACCCAAGGCCGGGACCCAATTCGCAGACCACAGAGTCACTCTGGCTGGACAAGACCCCTGGGATCACCGAGTGCCAGCACCCAGAGTCCCTGGAGCACGAGGCAGGATGCTGTCACCTCACGGGGAGTCCCAGCTCAGTGCCACGTCGGCAGGGCTGATCCAGCAAGGCTGCAGGACGAAGGACGAGCGGGGAAGCCTGTTATTCTTTCTAAATCACAGGGATGAGAGGTCATCGTTTGCCTCCTGCCTGGCCTCTCTGGCTGCAGCACTGTCTCCCTTCAAAGCCTAAGCAAAGCCGCGACGCAGCCAGTGGTTTGGGGAGATTTCCAAGAGGCCTTTTTGGAATTCAGGACGCGCTGACGGGGGAGTTCGCTCGCAGGGGGCACCTTCAGTCGGAGACACTTCCTGACACGAGGGGCTGCGCTGGGCAGCAGGTGCAGAGGATGACTGTCTCTCAGGCTCCCTTTCTCCCAGCTCCCTCAGCCTTTCCTCAGCAGGGAGATGCTCCCCTCCTTCCATCATCCCTGTGGCTCTGCGCTGGGCTCTCTGAAGACTGGGCTAAGCAGATCCTTCCCTACCCTGATCATTAACATACAGGGTGGGGAGAAGGCTCTGTGCAGGAACCCGCTGTGGTCACAGCTTGGGTTTCACTGCCATGAGTCACCCTTCGTTGCTCTTAGCCGAGCCCCAGACCGCCTTCTCGCTGCCCTGCAGCTTCAGCGCAGCAGCTCACAGCAGCCCACGCCCAAGCACCTTCCAGAACAGCAACGCTCTCCACAGGCAACTGAAATGCAGCACACGAGTGCCCTCCTGACGCGGGGTCTTCGTGCTCAAGGTGGGCGACTAAAGGTGTGCAGAATGTGCCAGGACTTATCATCGCGCCCCCGGGGAGCTGGCAGAGACGCTCCAGATGAATTCCAGGGCCACATTTACACTGGCTAAACGTTATGGTATTAAAAAAACCCCTAACTGCAGGTCCAGGGCTCTCCTAGAAGCAAAGGGAATTTAATGGCCCCATTAATCACACTTCTACACTTCATCACATTCAGGTACAAAATATTGACCAGCGGTGCTCTCCGCTGCTCGGACTTCCCAGCGCTGGGCGGGCGCTTCACACTTCACAGAACCAGAGAACATCAGGGATGGGAAGGGACCTCAAGAGATCATCCAGCCCCATCCCCCCACCACAGCAGGATCCCCCAGATCCAGTCACACAGGAACATGGCCCAGGCAGGTTTTAAACATCTCCAGAGAAGGAGACTCCACAACCCCCCTGGGCAGCCCCTGCCAGGGCTCTGTCACCCTCACTGGGAAGAAGGTCCTTCTCACACTGATGTGGAACCTCCTCTGTCCCAGCTCACACCCGCTGCCCCCTGTCCCATCACTGGGTGCCCCTGAGCAGAGCCTGGCTCCATCCTCCTGACACTCACCCTTCACATATTGATCAACATTCATGAGGTCACCCCTCAGTCTCCTCCTTCCCAAGCTCAAGAGCCCCAGCTCCCTCAGCCTTTCCCCATGGGGGAGACGTTCACTCCCTTCATCATCTTTGTGGCTCTGTGCTGGAACTCTCCAGATTCCATGACCTTTCCACAGTCCCTAGAGAAGTGACCAGGACTCAGCACTCCCATTCTGAGTAGCAGCTACAGGCTGTCAGGGCCACATCCAGTAATCTGCATGGTGGTGGAACAGGAGGGCAGCAGGTCTCACGAGCTACGCAACAAAACGTTTGCCCAGAGTCGGGGCTGAGTCCCCATCCCTGGATGAATTTAAAAGATGCTTAGATGTGGTGTTGGGGGCTCTGGTTTAGGGGTGACCTTGCAGAGTAGGGTTGATGGTTGAACTTGATGACCCCAGGGGTCTCTTCCCCTCTAGAGAAGGGCTGATGGTTGGACTTGATGACCCCAGGGGTCTCTTCCCCTCTAGAGTAGGGCTGATGGTTGGACAGGATGATCCCAGGGGTCTTTTCCAACCTGAATGATTCAGTGATTGTGTGACTCTGACACTGCTGGGGACACGCTGCCCCTTGCCGCTCACTCCTTCCTGGCTGGCACAAGGTTGGGCACTGGTGTCTCCCTCAATTTCCACTGTGCTCTTTCAGCGAAAGCCAGCCAGCCTCCCGCCAGGCTGGAGCTGCACACAGACGATGCGCTGGCCTCCACGGCGCTCTGGATGCGCTGCTGAGGTATGTGTGACACACAAAGAGAGGCAGAGCTTTCCCGAGCCCTTTGAGTAGGGCACCCGTTCGCTTTTGCTTTGGCACAGCACCAAGTGCCTCTGCCGCTCGTGGTTTCAGGCAGTTCGAAGTTGCTAGTGGTGACCAAAAGAGAGAGTGTTTTTCTGCAGGATGATCCGACAGGTCCCAGACGGCAGCCTTCCAGCCATTCAGCCCATTCACAGAGTCACAGACCATCAGGGGTTGGAAGGGACCTCAGAGGATCATCCAGTCCAGTGCTCGTGCCACAGCAGGATCCCCTAGATCAAGTCGCACAGGAACATGGCCAGGAAGGTTTTAAACCTCTCCAGAGAAGGAGACTCCACAACCCCCTGGGCAGCCCCTGCCAGGGCTCTGGCACCCTCACTGGGAAGAAGGTCCTTCTCATATTGGTGTAGAACCTCCTCTGTTCCAGCTCACACCCATTGCCCCTTGTCGTATCATTAGATGCCCCTGAGCAGAGCCTGGCTCCATCCTCCTGACACCCACCCTTCACATATTCATCAACATCTATGAGGTCACCCCTCAGGCTCCTTTTTTCTAACCTCAAGAGCCTCAGCTCCCTCAGCCTTTCCTCATCAGGGAGATGTTCCACTCCATCATGTCTGTGGCTCTGCGCTGGGCTCTCTCCAGCAGCTCTGTCCCCTTCTGGAACTGAGAAGCCCACAGCTGGACACAAGATTCCAGCTGTGATCTGACCAGGGCACAGCAGAGGGGGAGAAGAACCTCTCTCCATCTACTAACCGCCTCCCCTCCAACCTATCCCAGGATGCTGTCGTACAGCCTCCTTTTTCCAGCTCTCTCCAGAGGCAGCAGCCAAGGAGGCGTCCCCAGACTCCTCGGCTGCTCCAGTGTCCAACTGGTCACGGGAAGCGCTTTTCCAGGCCAGGCTGGTTGTGTCCTCCTCGCCCACAGCAAAGCGGCTCTGGCACGTCGTGCCCTCCCTCTGGCTCCCACGGTCTGAGAGCCGGGTGTGTTTTAGCCAGTCTCAGCCTCGTTACAAGCTCTCAGGAACCACTGAAGCTCCTGCTACACGGAATTTTCCGACGTCCCTGCCCAGGGGTGGGTGAGTGTCTGGAGAGCAAGACAGAGCCTGTTCAGTGGGGCTGTTGGACTCTAGGGCCCCGTAATGGAGGGTGGAGGAAAAGGGGCTCTTCCAGCTTTGTCACAAAGCAGCGACGAGAACTGACCTTTCAGGACATTTATAGCCTCAGCAAGACTCTCCCTGCCTGTGTTTTAGGCAACTGCTTGTTAGGACTCTGCCCCTCGGACACGACCTGTGGCTGAGCTCCGGGTGCAGCGGGAGCTCTGTTCCTCAGAGCCAAAAGGAACACACGTGGATCCCACGCTGCCATTAATGAGTGTTGAAGGGCACGGATCAGTCCTTCAGCAGCTCCTTCCAGGGGCCAGGGACAAATTGCAGGGCCTAGGATGGGATGATTAGTTAAGCAGGGGAGTTTTCAAACCAGCTTCAAGTCCATGGCAGCATCTTGAAATTATTACTAATCGCAGTGACACTAGTGTTTGCCTTCCTGCTCCCAGAGCCAGCTGTTCCTGCAGTCCTCGCTGTGGTCCTCCCACCAGATGCAACCATCTGCTGCCTTGAACTCCTGGAGGTTCAGATCCATCACAATATGAGAAGGACCTTCTTCCTGGTGAGGGTGACAGAGCCCTGGAAGGGGCTGCCCTGATGAAGAGAGGCTGAGGGAGCTGGGCCTCTTGAGCTTGGAGAAGAGGAGACTGAGGGGTGACCTCATTAATGTCTACAAATATGTGAAGGGTGGGTGTCAGGAGGATGGAGCCAGGCTCTGCTCAGGGGCATCTGGTGATAGCACAAGGGGCAGTGGGTGTGAGCTGGAACAGAGGAGGTTCCATATAAATATGAGAAGGGCCTTCTTCACCCGTCTCCTCTTCTCCAATCTCAAGAGCCCCAGCTCCCTCAGCCTCTCCTCATAAGGGAGGTGCTCCAGTCCCTTCATCATCCTTGATGCTCTGCACTGGACTCCCTGCCGCAGCTCCGTGTCCTTCTGGAACTTCCACTGTCTCATCCCAGCTCTCATGCTCAAGAGAGACACGGGAGAGGGAGAAAAAGCCCAAGACCATCCATGAGCCCTGAAACTCCCAGCCTGGCCAAGATCTCGAGGAGCATCAATGCTCCCACAGCTTGACTGCGGGTTCTCCGTTGCTGGTGCTTTCACTCCCACCCTGTGTCGCCACGAGAGGATGGGGAGGTTAGTGCGGACGCCAAGTAAGGTTGTGGATGGCTGTTAGTGCCTCTGTCATTTTGAACACAAGCTGGAGGTCTCCAGAGCTTTCACAGGATCACAGAGCATTAGGGGGGTTGGAAGGGACCTTGAGGGATCATCCCGTCCAGTCCTCAGCCGCGGCAGGATCACCTTCCATGAATCATAGAACCATCAGGGATGGGAAGGGCCCTCGAAAGATCATCCAGCCCAGTCCCCTGCCACAGTGGGACCCCCTAGACCTGGTCGTGCAGGAACACGAAGCCCTGCAGTGACTTTTGATTGACGGTCTGCAAGAGAATCAGGAAAGAAGCCCAGTAATAAAGCAAACTGCTCCCTCAGACACATGTTCCCACTTAAACTCAATAAAAACCTTCTCCTTAAGAGAACTTTAGGTCATTTTTTGCATAAAATAATTTTTAAAGTAGTATTTGGAAGAGAAATAAAGAAAGGGTATCAGGGCTGCTGCTGTTAAACTCCCCTTTCAGGCTCTCCCAGGGCTGCTACCGTGTGGGCGATGAATATTCATGAGCACAAGGGTGATGGGTAACATCTGCACACCGCTGCTCCAGCGTCAGCTCGTGCGCAGAAGGGAGACTGTCCCTTGTGATCCTCCCCAACCCCTGTAGTAGGGGGTCTGGACTGGATGATCTTTCAGGGTCCCTCTCCATCCCTAACGTCCTGTGATTCCACAGCAGTGGCCACATCTGCTCCCTGCTCCTGCCCAGACCAAGTTCTCCAGCATCTCTCAGCAGAACATGCAGCTGCTGCACTGTGGCTGCTCCTCCTCCCGTTCTCTCCAGTCCCCTTGGTTTACTTTCGCTCTGCTCCGAATGGTCGACATGTTTTTTTCATTAATTAATGAAATTAGTCTGGCGTTTGTTTTTGGTTCCCCCTAAACAAAGCCGAGAAGTTTTCCATTGTTGCTGCTGCAGGGTTTCCAGAACATTCTGTGGTGACTCCGACTCCCCGGAGCCTTGGCCGGGGGGTTGGTTGGAGTGTTTGCTCTGCGCAACGTGCAGTGCTCTTGCTGTGGAGAACCCGACAGTGCTCCAGGCACAAGGGACCTCCAGAGGTCATCCAGTCCGACCTCCGACCCAGGGGCAGCTCTACCTGGGTCAGGCTGCTCAGAGCCTCCTCAAGCCTGACCTTCAATGACTGCAGGGATGGGGCCCCCACCACCTCCCCATTGGGGCAGCCCATTGCAGCCACCAACCACCCTCACAGTGAAGAACTTTCTTCTAAGATCCAGCCTAAGTCTCTCCTTTCCCAGCTTGAAACCCCTGCTCCTAGTCCTGTCTGCACAAACCTTCCTGAAAAGACCCCCCCTGCCTTCATGGAGCCCCCCTCCCTCAGGCACTGGAAGGTCCAAAGAAGGTCCCCCTGGAGCCTTCTCATCTCCAGGCTGAGCAGCCCCAGCTCTCCCAGCCTGTCCTCAGACGAGAGAAGCCCCATCCCCTGGTCACTGCAGTGGCCCCTCCTTGGGCCGCGCTCAGCAGTTGAATTCCTTCGCAGCCCTTCTGCTCCAGGCTCGGGCCGGTCCGATGGCTGCACAAACACAAACACCAGAGGTGCTGCCGGCACAGAACACCCTGATCTGAGCCCAGAAGGCTTCACAAACACTCGCTTTGAGCACTGATTGGCTTCTACAAACATATTTCTTTGTCTTTGTTTGTGTCTTCCTTGTGTAAATACTCCACAAACGCTCTGGTAAACGCTCTCCACTTAATGAGCAGCTACAACTGCTAATTTGGATCGTCTGCGCCGGCGACTGCCAGAAATACATCTAATAATTCACATTCTGTCGCTGATTCCCTCCTCTGGGTTACAGCTCTCGCTGTTCCAGCTCACAGTCTTCTAGTCAGAATCACAGGACTTTGGGGATGGGAAGGGACCTCAAGAGATCATCCAGCCCCATACCCCTGACACAGCAGGATCCTCTAGATCCAGTCACACAGGAACATGGCCGGCGGGTTTGAAACATTTAGGCTGGGGACTGACCTGTTGGAGTGTAGTGTAGGGGAAAGGGACTTGGGGGTCCTGGTGGACAACAAGATGACTATGAGCCAGCAATGTGCTCTTGTGGCCAAGAAGGCCAACAGCATCCTGGGGTGGATTAGAAGAGGGGTGGTTAGCAGATCAAGAGAGGTTCTTCTCCCCCTCTACTCTGCCCTGGTGAGACTACACCTGGAGTATTGTGTCCAGTTCTGGGCCCCTCAGTACAAGAGGGATGTGGAGCTGCTGGAGAGAGTTCAGCGTAGGGCAACAAAGATGATAAGAGAGGTGGAACACCTCCCTTATGAGGAGAGGTTGAGGGAGCTGGGTCTCTTTAGCTTGGAGAAGAGGAGACTGAGGGGTGACCTCATTAATGTCTACAAATATTTGAGGGGTGGGTGTCAGGAGGATGGCACTGGGCTGTTCTCGGTGTCATGTAGTGATAGGACAAGGGGCAATGGTTGTAAGCTGGAACATAGGAGGTTCCACATCAACCTGAGAAGGAACTTCTTCACAGTGAGGGTGACGGAGCACTGGAACAGGCTGCCCAGGGGGGTTGTGGAGTCTCCTTCTCTGGAGATGTTCAAGACCCGACTGGACAGGTTCCTGTGTGACTTGGTTTAGGTGATCCTGCTGTTGCAGGCGGATTGGACTAGATGATCTTTCGAGGTCCCTTCCGATAGGTAATGATTCTATGATTCTATGATTCTATCTCCGGAGAAGGAGACTCCACAGCCCCCCTGGGCAGCCCCTGCCAGGGCTCTGGCACCCTCACCAGGAAGAAGGTCCTTCTCACACTGATGGGGAACCTCCTCTGTTCCAGCTCACACCCGCTGCCCCTTGTCCTGTCACTGGGTGCCCCTGAGCAGAGCCTGGCTCCATCCTCCTGACACCCACCCTTCACATACTGATCAACATCCATGGGGTCACCCCTCAGGCTACTTTTTCCCAGCTCCAGAGCCGCAGCTCCCTCAGCCTTTCCTCAGCAGGGAGATGCTCCTCTCCCTCCACCATCTCCGTGGCTCTGCGGTGGACTCTCCAGCAGCTTTGTGTCCTTCTGGAACTTACAGAATCACAGAACATGAGGGATTGGAAGGAACCTCAAAAGATCATCCAGTCTGAACCGAAGGAGGCGGCTGTGCACACTGGCGCTGCAACATTGTCCGTCTGGAGCTGTGAGTCGAAACCAGGCACAGATGTTCTCACCATCTACAAAACAGGTTTCAGGTTTCCTTCTACGCAACAGCTGGTTTAGAGCACTTGAGAATAGGGACTGCAAACTGTTCTAGGGGATCCTGGAAGGGGCTGCCCTCGTGGAGTCTCCTTCTCTGGAGACCTTTCAAACCCGCCTGGACACGTTCCTGTGCGACTGGCTCTCGGGGATCCTGCTCTGGCAGGGGGATTGGGCAGCAAAGGCTGATTCTTGGGAAGCAGTTTCAGGAAGATTTCATCGTGAGGAGAGTGGCCGCGGTGCCAACGCAGGGACGACGCTGGGAGCGAAGGTCCCGGTGCACGGGAGCACAGCAGCTCCACAACGAAGGGCTCGGAACAGCCGGCAGCAGTGCAGCTTCTCCCGGAGAAGAAACTCCCAGAGCTGTGCCCCTGGGAAAGACAGAGACCACTGCACTAGAGGGAAAACCACCTGCTTCTGGCGGTGAAAACTGGACATATTTTGCTGATGTTTTAATTCAGCTCCTTGAACTGGTCCATGCGCACACGTTGGCTTTGATGCTTGAGAGAGGCACAGGGTCATGGAGTGTTCCAGGCTGGAAGGGATCTCTGGAGATCATCTAGCCCAGCCTCCCCACTCAGGGACAGCTCTGCCTGGGTCAGGCCGCTCACAGCCTCACCAAGCCAAGTGCTTCTGGGGCACAAGGAGTAACACTGAACTTTGAGCTGCTGCAACTGGTGCTCTCGTTGCTTGAGGACCAACACATGGAGAAGAGCAACTCCCGACGGTTTAATGGGTTAAAAGCAGATCATTTGAAATCAAAAACGAACATGCGGCCATTTGAACCTCCTTTTGCTCTGTGTCAGGGTTTCAGTCACCGTCCCTGACACTGTTCAACTTCAGTACCTGCAGATAAAGGAAGGGGACACAGTCCCCTCCGCGTCACAAATGTAAATGTGGACCTGTCTTTGTACCAGAGACGCTCCATCACCCAGGCTGTTTGTCTCAGCAGATGCTTCCGTATCCAAGTCTGCTCCCATGGAAATCAAAGGTGCCAGTGACTGCAGTGAAGACGACCCCTGTCTTCACCGTGTGAGAGCAGGCGACGGGTTTGTTTGACTCCCATGTCTGTGAATGCTTTACTTCTGGGCCTTCTCTGTGTTGGCTGGGAATGTTAGTCTTCTCTGCACCCGCAAAATCATTGGAAGGACCCTGACATCTTCAGAAAAGTGGTGGTCTCAGTTTTAATGCTGCAAAAACATCTAATCTAATGATTATCCAAAAAACATCACCTCTTAGACACACTTGCACATTTTCTCTCGCTGCTGCAGTGCTGCGTGAGGACAGAGCTGGGAGGAGCAGGCTGGGCTGCCCTGCAGCAGGACCTGGGCAGGCTGGAGGGCTGGGCGGGGAGACGTTGAGTGGACCAGAACAAGGGCAGATCGAGAGAGGTTCTCCTGCCCCTCAACTGTGCCCTGGTGAGGACACATCTAGAATATTGGGACCAGTTGTGGGCCCCTCAGTTCCAGAAGGACACAGAGCTGCTGGAGAGAGTCCAGGGCAGAGCCACAGAGATGATGGAGGGAGGGGAGCATCTCCCTGCTGAGGAGAGGCTGAGGGAGCTGCGTCTCCTGAGATTGGAGAAAAGGAGCCTGAGGGGTGACCCCATGGATGGTAATAAATACAGAAATGGTGGGAGTCAGGAGGATGGGGCCAGGCTCTGCTCAGGGGCACCCAGTGACAGGACAAGGGGCAACGAGTGTGAGCTGGAACAGAGGAGGTTCCACATTAATGAGAGAAGGACCTTCTTCCCAGTGAAGGTGCCAGAGCCCTGGCAGGGGNGAAGGTGCCAGAGCCCTGGCAGGGGCTGCCCAGGGGGGTTGTGGAGTCTCCTTCTCTGGGGGCATTTCAAACCCACCTGGACATGTTTCTGTGCAGCTGGATCTGGGGGATCCTGCTGTGGCAGGTGGAGTGGGCTGGATGAATCTTTCGAGGTCCTTTGCAATCCCCAATGTCCTGTGATTCTGTGAAGGAAGAAGGGGTTAATACAAAACTCTTTGCAGGTAGGTAGCACCTAAGTTGCCCTATAAATGAGACAGTCCTGGTGACCCGGAGAACAGGGAAGTTCAAAGATCATATCACAGAATCACAGAACCACAGAACATCAGGGATTGGAAGGGACATCCAAAGACCATCCAGTCCAATGCCCCTGCCACAGCAGGATCCCCTAGACCCAGTCTCACAGGAACAGTCCAGATGGGTCTGAAACATCTCCAGAGAAGGAGACTCCACAGCCCCCCAGGGCAGCCCCTTCCGGGGCTCCGTCACCCTCACCAGGAAGTGTTCTCTTCACTCCATGAACACGCTGTTCACAGCGCACCTGACTTCCCTGTTTCTGGTACGCGCCATCTGAACCCATGAGAGAAGGCGGCGAAGTCACTCTGGGACTGCTGATGCCAACCCCTGCTGAAAGCTGAGAAGGTCTGCTCTCGTTAGAAATATCAAGAGGAGTATCGGTGCAGAGCAAAATGACTTTAAAAGGAGAAATATAAAGCTTGTTTTAAAGTAATAATCACATAATATGGGTCATAACTTTTATAAGAAAGCCAGATGTTTAATAACCGGCGCAGGGGAGCAGTGGTGGTCATAAAGCAGATATTTCTGTCTCGTGAGTCAAGAGGCGCTGCCGTTTTCATTCTGCAGCTGAGGAACAAACAGCGCGCTTGAGGAATCAATTAAAAACAGCAGAATGGAAGTGGGGAACCAGCAGTACCAGAGCCGAGCTCTCAATCTTCCACCGACGACCTGCTCCCAGTCAGAAACACAGCTGCTTCTTCAGAGCAACAACCGCGCAGCACCTCGGGGACTTCACGGGATCAAACAGCTTCACCAGGCCAGACCAGGCAACGTTGTCCTGTAAAATTACACATGACCCAGGCAGACAGAGACGTGCTCGAGTGAAAAGCGAAGGCACAGCAACAGGGCCACATTTCAAAACACAAAATTGAGAAGAAAGACAATTCTCCTTGATGCAAAGCTGGAAAAACACTTGTGTCACGAGGACATCAGGGCAAGTTTGTTGTGTAAAGGTCACCCAAGCCAGGATGTGTTTTAAACTCATTGCTCTACTGCTGGCACTATCAAATGACACCTCACCACCCCATTCATCACTGGAGGCTTTTCTGGGTTGAACTACAGCAAAGAAATTAAGGCTCATGTCCCACTCGTTTCATGCAGCACGTTCCACCACTGAAATGGAGTAACTGACTGTTCAAACGGGTCAGGTCAGCTGGATCTGCTCTTCCTGTTGCACCTGGGCTTGTACCATGTCTACCAGAGCAGGGCTACCCAGCTCCTGAGGGGTTTAGACAACCAGTTGTCTGAGGAGAGGCTGAGGGAGCTGGGCAGGGTTAGTTTGGAGAAGAGGAGGCTGAGGGGGACCTCATTGCCTTCTACAACTACCTGAAAGGAGGTTGGAGAGAGGTGGGGGTTGGCCTCTTCTCCTTAGGAACTAATGACCAAACCATGGGAGATGGTCTGAAGCTGAGGCAGACCTCCACTGGGTCTTAGGAAGAAATTCCTGACAGAAAGAGTGGCTGGGCACTGGAAGGGCCTTCGCAGGGAGGGGATTGAGTCCCCATCCCTGGAGGTATTTCAGAACCATGTAGCCATGGTGCTTCACGTCCTGCTCTAGGGGCAGGGATGGAGGGGGTTGGTTTGTGTTTGTTGAGGTCTTTAGAGATTCAGGTCTTTAGGTTTGTTGTTGTTATGGGCCTGATTTGACTTGGTGACAGAATCATAGAATCACAGAATCATTCAGGTTGGAAAAGACCCCTGGGATCATCAAGTCCAACCATCAACCCTCCTCTACAAGGTCACCCCTAATCCAGATCCCCCAACACTGCTGCTAAGTGTCTTTTAAACTCATCCAGGGATGGGGACTCAACCCCCCACCCTGGGTAGCCCACTCCAGTCATCCAGGAGGTCCTTTCCAACCAGCTTATTCTGTGATTCTGGGATTCATTTTTTACTGTCTATTGACTGGTAATTACCACACAATTAGAAAAACATAAATGTTACTGCTGCTCCTCTGCAGAAAAGCAAAACATCTGCCTGGCACGTTGATACTGCCCAGATGTTTACACTCAGCGCAATGAATGCTGATAGTTCTGTAAATGTGATGAGAACAACAGTTCTGCACGAGAGACTGTTGGTCTGCACAGTCCCAGATTGGCTGAAAGAGCCTCATTTCACTGCCGCGGCCTTTAGGTGTCGTAAAATCTAACGCAACAAATACCTGCTCCTTGAGGTAGCAGAGACGATCCAGGAGTATCAAAACCTCTATGCAGGGAGCCAGAACGACCTTCAGCTGAAAGAGAGATCGGACGCTGCGATGACTTCAGGAAGGACAAGCAATGCGACGCCCAGCGGCTCCGCCGGCACGGACCAACTGCAGCAGTCAGTCGTGTCCTGGCGGCTGCGCTGAACTACCGCCACGCTGCTGCGCTCCCCGCGGGCGGGACATCTTCCACACAGATCACGCTGAAGAGCACGCTCACGCGGAACGCCCGAAACCCGAGAGCTGTGTGACTGCCTCAGCTTCAGACCCAGCCCGACTAGGAAACAAGACTACATGGAGCAGAACAAGTTTAAAGAGGCAGAGAATGAATTTTAATAAAAAAAGTATTTACGGAATAGGGGCAGGGAGACAGGCTGGGGTTTAACAGGGGGCTGATGTTTCATTTTCCAGGGTAATGGTCCCTCTTGAAAAGAATCCTCCATGTGCTTGCTTTATTGTTTTACCGACACCTCGTATAGTTTTTGGAACAGGCTGCGCTCTGCCGCTGGGAAGGGGAGGCTTTGCTTTTGAGAGTGCGCACCGTGGCGTAGGGCAGTGTGCCCCACGGAAAACTGAGCGGGCTCTGCTCCAGAGTGAGCACACGCACATGCACACACACACACACACACGTGCACACACATGTGCACACATCTGCACAGGCACACACACACGCAAGGCAAGAGTACCAGTCGTGGAACTGTTACCATGTTAAAGGCCGCAATCTCGCTCATCCTGGGCTTGTACTGGTCATAGTAACCCGCGATCCGGCCGTCTGGGAGCTGCCAGGGATTGAACCACAGGGAGAGCGGGGTTATTTTTGAGTCACACTTTTCAGAGAGCCTTGAACCACAGCATCTCGCTCCTGAACGAACCCCGCGCCGTACAACGGGCTCCGCGCGCTGTTTCTGAAATTAGCACTTTCCGCGGCGTTACAGCAGTTTTCCAACAGCGGCTCCCAGCCCTCGTTTCCAACGACTGCTCTTCAGGCAGCCTCTCGCGCTGACGCGGAACACTGAGGCACGCTTACTGCTCTGAAGGCTCCAGCCCTCCCGAAATGAGCTTTACACAACAAAGTGCAGATAACATTCCCATCTCCCTGTCTCGCAGATCCTAGCCTGCTCCCACCATCAGACTGCTGTCTACAGCTCTCGGAAGTAGATTCTAGTGGGGTGGTTGTTGATCTCCCAACTAAGCGGGGACAGAATGAGGCAAAATGGCCTCAGGTTGTTCCAAGAGAGACTTAGCCTGGATTTTGTGAAAGATTTCTTCAACAAAAGGTTTGAAAAGCACTGGAACAGGCTGCCCAGGGAAGCGGTTGAGTCACCGTGTTTGGAGGTGGTTAGAAGATGCGTGGATGTGGTGCCTGGTGACATGATTTAGTGGTCGCTGGGCAGTGCTGGGTTACCAGTTGCTCTTGATGGTCTTAAAAGTCTCCTCCAATTGAAATGATTCTGTGATTGTCAGTAAAGCTGTGCAAATATCTGAGGGATTTTATTCTCTTCCCCTCTAAAATGTCACATCAGTTAAACTTTATCTCAGCCATGAGATAAACAAAATGGTTTATTTAACCTCTGCTCTATACGCTTTTCATCCCCTCTGGGAATTAAAAGGGCTTTAGCATAATGGATTTTTTCAATTACAGGGTATTTGGGATTAAAATACAAAGCTTTATATTTGTAAAACTGGGATCATTAAACCTTTCCGCTTCTGCTTCCTTTACAGCCTCAATTTTTCAACGTGAAGCATTCCAAGTGAGGAGAAAACAAGCCACGAAATATTTAGCAGATAAAAAGCCGGGTCACAAACGCGTCTTGGGTGTTGTCGCTCTCAAGCACCGGGCTCAAAGGCCCTTCCCCTCCCTGCCTGCCCGCTGCAGACTCCAGTCGAACGCAGTCCTGGGTCCTGCCCCAGACTGTGCCTCTGTCCACAGCTGGGTGCGTGAACTGATGGAACAGTCCAGCTGGAGGAGAGAGCGTTTCCACCACAGAGCAGAGCACTGACGTCGCAGAGCGGGAGGGCAGTAACCAGCAGCCAGCTAGTGGGGCCTTCTTGAAAGGTGAAAACAAACTGCTCTTTATTGCTTTAAGTAATTAATTGGCATGTCTTCAGGGTGCTCTGGCATGGTGCTCTGGCAGGGGCACTGCACCAATCCCCAGTGATTCGATGGCTCTGTGGCCATGGAAGCCTCGTAATGCACTCTCCGGGAAGAACCGACCTGCCCAAACACCCACCTCCACAAGTTCACAGTGTTCTAAATATTGTAGGAGGCGTGCTCTGACGAGCGCCACCAGGACAGCGGCTTTTCGTCTCGTCCCAGGCTCACCTGCTCATTTAATTACACCACTGCTTCCTAATTACACGGTTTAAAATGACGCAAAAGCATGCAAACCATTCCGCTCAACATGTTGTGACACTGTTGAGCTCCATGAATCCCAAGGACAGTAGAACACCTGAAGCACAGCTGCTGTAGGACCCAACCGGAGATACATGTGATAACTGCAAACAGTACTGCACGAGAAGCACAGAGGTGCACATCACCTCGGCGACTGGATCTAGGGGAGCCTGCTGTGCCAGGGGGATTGCACTGGGTGATCTTTCGAGGTCCCTTCCAATCCCTAATGACTGGATCTAGGGGAGCCTGCTGTGCCAGGGGGATTGCACTGGGTGATCTTTTGAGGTCCCTTCCAATCCCTAATGACTGTGTCTAAGGGAGCCTTCTGTGGCAGGGGGGTTGGACTGGGTGATCTTTCGAGGTCCCTTCCAATCCCTCATGCTCCGTGATTCTGTGTGATTCTGTGATTATGGACTAAAGCTCACGATATACTAGACTGAGAGCCAGCATGGGGGGACAAAGCTTCCACTTACATGTTCCTCAGAGGGACTACAATGCTCGTAGAGGCTTGTCAGGTTTGGTCTGGAAAGGGGGAACAGATGATCTTGGGGATGGATCCCAGGAAATCCAAGAGCTGTTTCCAAACACTGTCCCGACTGCTGACTGTGAAGTTATCTGCAACAGACACCTGCCGCTGCGTTCTCACAAAGCATTTATGGAATCGGGCGTCTTTAAAAGTCCCACCTTCAAATTCCTGGCTTTGCAATGCTTTAATGAAAATGTTTCCATCTAATAGTGTAGAAACATAGAACCATTCAGGTTGGAAAAGACCCTTGGGACCATCATGTCCAACCAGCAACCCTACCCTACAAGGTCACCCCTAAGCCAGGTCCCCCAACACCACATCTAAGCATCTTTTAAACTCAGCCTCCACCCTGGGCAGCCCATACCAGTGCCTGACCACTGGACTTGCGAGGTCTCTTCCAACCCTTGACGTTCTGTGATGCACAGGACACTACAACCTACATCTAAAACGAGCTATATTGAGGCTTTGAAATATTTTCAAGTCGAGTACTGATGATCACATCAAGTGCCAAAGCTGCCCACATTTCTTCTCTCGCTGTGCTGTTCACCTCGGTGCTGCTGTGACGGGTGCAGTGCCCTTTGCTCACGTCTGGGTGAGGTGTGACAGCTGTACATCTTTCGGGATGCTCTGCCTGAATCCAAGGTAGGTCAGATCCCAAGATCAGAAAAAGACAAAGACAAATGTGCAGCAGCTTTTCTCAGCAGGGTTAGAGCAAGCAGGGATAGTGGACTGTGAGTATTAACCCTTGCCGGTGTGACCTCAGGTTGTTTGATGGGGGCAGCTCCCAAACAAACGACTTTTCCCAGGTGACTTCACCCAGCAACTCAGGTTCTGTGCAGACTGCACACTCTTTGAAACGGGAACACTCCGGTCACGGGAGACTTGGAAGCTCAGTAAAGCAGAGCCAAGTCAATCTGTAATAACACACCAACCGACACGCACATAAACTTCTCCTGCTCTGCAAAAGCTTCAGGTGACCCTGCCTCTGAAAGTGCTGTTGTGTCTCCTGAGCTCGCATCCGAAGGGTTAAGTGATTTGTGAAGCATTTTGACTAAGACAAAGCAAGGACCTTATATGCTCTTAGGCCACAGCAGGAACCACAGTGTGAATGCAGCAGGAGACAACTCAAAGTGACTAACAGCCTTTCTCTGCCGAGGAGGCAGGAGCGTTCCCAGCCCTGTAGATCTTCCTGCAGCCGGCCGTGGCAATAAACAGCAGCCTGTGCCTGTTCCCAGGCTGCACTTCTCATGAGTCCTGGCCAGCTTCGCTTTGTTAAACTGCTCCACCCACGGAGGGCAGAGACGGATCCTGGATGGGTCACTCGTATCAGCAAAGATCTTCATACACACAGTAACAGAGGAGGCAGAGGGGCTTGTTCACATGAAGAATGGGGGGGATTAAAGAACTTCTCTTTATGGGAAATGGAACTGCTGGGGAGAGCCCAGCGCAGAGCCACAAAGGTGATGGAGGGAGGGGAGCATCTCCTCCTGAGGAAAGGCTGAGGGAGCTGGGGCTCTCCAGCTGGGAGAAACAGAGACTGAGGGGTGACCCCGTGAATGTTGGTAAATATGGGAAAGGGTGGGTGTGAGGAGGATGGAGCCAGGTTCTGCTCAGGGGCACCCAAGGATAGGACAAGGGGCAGTGGGTGTGAGCTGGAACAGAGGAAGCTCCACATTGATATGAGAAGGACCTTCTTCACAGTGAGGGTGATGCAGCACTGGAAAGGGCTGCCCAGGGAGGGGGTTGAGTCACCATCCCTGGGTGTGTTTAAAGATCATTTGCATGAGATGTTGAGGGGTCTGGTTTAGGGGTGACATTGTAAGGTGGGGTCGATGGTTGGACTCAGTGATCCCAGAGGGGTCTCTTTTCCAACCAGAGCGATTCTGTGATTATCACCTTTCCTTCAGTGACTGACAGGCAGGCGCATTTTGGACTGTTCTGGAAGGGAGGCTGCTCGTCCTTGCCAGAGCTTCGGTTTTTAGCCACTGCTGGCAGCAGAGCAGACATTTGGGCTGCACAGCACAGCTGCTCTTTTGTTCCGTTTTTAAAAACAGAGCTGGAAAACAAATTCTGCATGAATTGCTCTTTGATTTTTTGCTGTCTTTGAGAGCAAACATTCGGGCTTCATCACATTTCTAGCTATGTAAGTGCTTTTTTTTCCTGAAGACAGGACTTCAACACCCTCTCCAGCACCGTGTGGATGTAGTACTGACTCCAGCAAGAAAACTGCGCAGTCAGAACCGCTGTCGAGGCAGCAGTAACAACTCTCCTCTCAGCAGTGCCCAAATAGCAGGGTTTGTGGTGCCAATAGCAGAGTCCAGTGCAGCAGGGAAACAGAAAAGAATATTGTTCACATCAGCACACGATGCAGCCTTCAGCGTGCAGTACGCAGAAATCAGGGGAAACAGAAGCAAAACTCAGCATTTGCCTGGGCCAGGCCTTTAGCAACTGCACAACCATGTGCAGCTCCAAGGGTGCTGGCAGACATCTCTCTCTCAGGGCAACTTGGGGATGTCTAGACCCCGCCTAGCAAAAAGCAGCCTCCCTGCACTCAGACACGACGCCGCAAAGCCTCTGCACTTGCTGCTTTTAAAGCAAACAGTGTGTAACGCTCTGGGAGCTCTGCTTGTCAATGATTCAGTAAACTGATGGTCGCACAAGCAACCCACCACGGGGTTGCTTCCCGTTAGATGTATTGTATCGGCGGTGGAAGTACTGTTCACAGTTGTGGGCTGGGAACGACGGGTCATGGTTTTGAGCTACAAAGTGGTAGATTTAGGCTGGACACTAGGAAAAAGGTCTTTAATGTGGGGATGGTGGATCACTGGCACTGCTTGCTCCTGAACACACTCCTTCTCCTAGTTTTGAAACTGATCTTGTATTTCACAGAGTCACAGAACATTAGGGATTGGAAGGGACCCCGAAAGATCACCCAGGCCAATCCTCCCACCACAGCAGGATCCCCTAGATCCAGTCGCACGCGAACATGGCGAGGCGGGTTGGAAAGGTCTCCAGAGAAGGAGCGTCTCCCTTCCAGGGCTCTGTCGCCCTCGTACCTAACATGTTAATGATGCCTAACTCTCTCTAGGGTCTCAAAGGCACAACCTGCTCTCACAGCATGGCAGTGCCTGTCACTCAGCCACTTTCCATGCCTAATGCTCTGTTGCCATCTGTTGACCATTGTAGCGGCTGTACTACTAAGAGAGGACACTCCAGAACAGGTAAAAACTCTTCAGCAGACTGTAAATTTGGGATGTACCGCCTCCTTCCGTTACGTATTTACCTCTTGTACAGATTACTGCGTTCCATTTCGTGTCTGCCTCTTCTTCTCCATCTAGGTAAGTTCAAACATTTTAACACTTACCTTCGGCAGTTATTTACCTTTAACATTTACTAACTCAAAGAAAGAACCCATATTAGTTCTATCAAGAGCTTCGAAGGCTACTTAAGCTTGTCCACCACACAACAAATTGGAAATACTTTGGGAGCTAAATTGTGAGGGAAACACAGAGTGTGGCCACGGACAGGACCACCTGTCTCACTATAATGCTAAATCTTTAATTTTCAAGAAGGGCCAGAAGGGATCAAGATTGCTACAGGAAAACTAAAAAAGGGCAGAGAGTCTACTCCATGGTTCATTATTCATGATTTTTTGATACCTTTCTGTTTAGTTTTATGTGGAGACAAAACAGTAACATGTTTGTATAGGATTATATTTCAGGTGGGTTTTAAAGGATGAAAGCCCCCTGGTTCCAGAAGGACACAGAGCTGCTGGAGAGACCCAAGTGCAGAGCCATGGAGATGCTGAAGGGAGGGGAGCATCTCCCTCATGAGGAAAGGCTGAGGGAGCTGGGGCTCTTGAGCTGGGAAAAAGGAGACTGGGGGGTGACCTCAGTAATGTTTATAAAGATGTGAAGGGTGGGTGTCAGGAGGATGGAGCCAGGCTCTGCTCAGTGACAGGACAAGGGGCAGTGGGTGTGAGTTGGAACAGAGGAGGTTCCACAGCAAAAGGAAAAGGAACATCCTCATGGTGAGGGTGCCAGAGCCCTGGCAGGGGCTGCCCAGGGGGTTGTGGAGTCTCCTTCTCTGGAGAAGTTTCAAAGCCCCTGGCCGTGTTCCTGTGTGACTGGATCTAGGGGATCCTGCTGTTGTGGGGGGATTGGGCAGGATGATCCTTCCAATCTCTAGTGTTCAGTGACTCTGTGAAGAGTATCTGAAAAGGCAAGAAGCTGAAAAGCATGTTTAACTCTAAATGACAGTATTTATACAGAGGAGAATCTACGATCCGCTCTTTTTTGCTCCACAGGAGATTTGAAGGATTACCCTTAGAAATACCAGAAAGGCTTGGGGAAGTTCTGAACGTAAGCAATACGTATAAAAATGGCCAGCATAATTTTATAACAACATATTGTCATTTACACATCAAAGTAAATTTTGTCAGAAACCTACAAACCCCAAACGTTAATCTGCCTACTTGGAATACATACAATAAGTAAGGCTTTGCTCTTTGGATATTAGTAAACATGAGAGTGCTTTATGTTTACGCAGCAATACACAGACTAAATCAGTTCACAGAAACACAGACGACTCACGGCTGGAAAGGACCTCCCAGATCACCCAGTCCAACCAGACCCACTACAGCAACAATCCTCAAGACCTGAATCCCCAAAGACCTCACTGATCGACAAACACAAGCTAACCCCCTCCATGCTGCCACTAGAGCAGGATGTGAAGCACCACGGCTACAGGGATGGGGACTCAACGCCCTCCCTGGGAAGGCCCTTCCAGTGCCCAACCACTCCTGCTGTAAAAAGAGTCGCTTCCTAATCTCCAACCCAAGCGTCCCCTGCCTCAATTTCAGACCATTGCCCCTGGTTGGGTCATTAGCTCCTAAGGAGTAGAGGCCAACACCCACCTCTCTCCAACCTCCTTTCAGGTAGCTGTAGAGGGCAAGGAGGTCCCCCCTCAGTCTGCTCTTCTCCAAACTAACCCTGCCCAGCTCCCTCAGCCTCTCCTCAGACAAATGAGCTGGGTAGCTCTGCTCTGGACACCTTCCAGCATCTCAGTGTCTCTCCTGTCATGAGGGGCCCAGAACTGACCTCGGTACTTGAAGTGAGGCTTCACAAGGGCCAAGGACAAGGACATTCTCTTCTTCTGTGGACCAGCTATTCCTGATCCAGGCCAGGACCCTGTTGGCCTTCTTGGCCACCTGGGCACAGCTCATATGAAGCTGGCTCTCTACCAGCAGCCCCAGGTCCTTTCATGCTGGGCAGCTCTCAAGCCCCTCATCCCCCAGCCTGTAGCATTGCCAGGGGTTGTTGTGACCAAAACGCAGGACCTGGCACTTGGGCTGAGGTACAAGAGTACCTCAGCCAGTTGGCCTCGGCCCATTGATCCAACCTCTCCAAGTCCCTCTGTAGAGCCTTCCTGCCCTCGAGCACATCAACACTCCCACACAATTGGGTGGCACCTGCAAACTCCCTGAGGGTGCTCTCCATCCCCACGTCCCGCGCAGTGCCTCAAGCTCCGCACCGCGGTGCCGGCTTCACGAACTCACACAGATATAAGCAGCTCAGGCAGCTGCTATTTAGTGACTCACCTTCGAATCATCCAGTTCCAGCTTCTTCAGAGACTTTCTGACATAATCGATGAAGGAGGACGATTTGGAGAAGATCTTTCCAACGTGCCGATCACTGTGAACACAGCATTGGGATGCAGACTTAGCAGCTAAGCCCCGAGACCTACAGAGTTTTATTTTCTGTTTCAGTTCCCAAGAAATAAATCGTTTGGGCAGCTGCTCATGCCGAGCTAATAAGAATAATAATAATCTTCTTTTTTTTCTTCTTCAACTAGATAACCCTTGAAAGAAATTCTCTGTACAACAACTTTACAACTGTGTGATGGTTGATTATTTTACCTAAGCCTCTGAGAGCTACTTGAAGATCGCTTTTCATTTCTCCCCAATTATTCTTATTTCCCTACACAAACCACAAAACTCTTCTTTCTGCTGACAGATACTTTGCCTTATACTTCTCTAATTCACTGCAGTGCTGCTGTAATTCATTTACTCTTGACCACTGGGTTGAGGAAAAGCCAAGCAGAGTAAGATTTCACTTCTGCTGGCTACCTCGTGTTCCCATCCCTGCAATTTTCATTGCACTAAACGATGCCAGAACATTCTCCTGTTCACAGCTCGATGGCCTGCCTCTGGAACCAGCCAAAAGGGTGAGTGGTTTCAGAAAACACGCTCAGACAATGCAGGACAGCTCACAAAACCCCACCACACAGCAGACCGAATGCCAGCCGGCCACTTCAATTCTCCTTTATGTGTTTAAAGGACTTGGAAAACCAGCACGGAAGGATTTGCTCAGTCGGAATTCCGTGTCTCGACCGTGTGCGAACATCACGCCGCCGCCAGCAGCGCAGCGCAGGGGCTGAGCAGTAGGCACAGCACCGTCAGCAGCCGGGCTGCTCCAACAGACGGGCGCTCTCCTGCCCTGCCCCAGCCAATGCTGAACAGAAATGCCACAGCCTTCTCCTTGCTTTACTCTTAGTAAGCCCCCGTTCTACTTCTCTAAAGACCAGAACTAACACCTAGTGAGGTCAACAGACTGTTCTGAGGCTCGGCAGCTGGCACAGGTTCTCACTCGTCGAGACTTATTGCTCTGGTATAACTACTTAAATTATACATTAGCTATAATATTAGATATTAAAGATGCATATAAAATAGATGAATTACACATCTAAAATACATTAAATACATGTAAAATGTATTAAATATACATATAAGATTTTATATATATATATATAATGCATACATTAAATATGTTATACTTGGTATTCAGATGCCCCTAAACGCTTGAGGTGATGCCACCTGAAAATCAGTTAACAACTGTGCTGTTGTGGCACCTTTTGGAACACAGGCATCTGTCTCCTCTTCCTCACAGCTATCACAAGGTATCAGCTGGGTCTGCCTTTTCTGATGGGCAGCTTTCGAGCCCCTCATGCCCCAGCCTGTAGTGGTGATGGGGATGGGTGGGATGGATTTGACTTCCCAGCTGTGCCTTGGATCTGTGGCCAAATCAGTGATGGCAGGACACCAGGATGTCAGCTGTTGTCAAACAGTGACTGGACAGCATCAGTGTCTTCTGTGTTTCTCTCTCTGCCCCTCATGGTTGGGGGTGAGCAAGAAGCATGTGAAGTCAAACATCTGGGCAGGATATGTTCGACCCATTACCAAGCACCACAGAGGACCCACTCCAGCTATGAGCAAACACGTTTCTTACGTGGATATAGGATCACAGGATCATAGAATCATTAGGGATTGGAAGAGACCTCGAAAGATCATCCAGTCCAATCCCCCTGCCACAGCAGGATGACCTGGCCAAGTCACACAGGAACACGTCCAGGTGGGTTTGAAACGTCTCCAGAGAAGGAGACTCCACAACCCCCCTGAACAAACCTACCCTGCATCTTAACACCGACATCTACGTAAACTGTACTGAGGCTGATTTCTAGAGCCCTCTGCTCTGGAGGAAATGCTTTCTCACTGGAACAGGGGTTTCGGTGAATCGGGTCTTGTCCTCATGTGCGGCAAACGCAGAGCTCCCTACCTTTTGCCGACGCCGTAATTTTCTTCAATGATAACCTGAAGAACAGCTCGGTAAAACAGTGATTCTGTGGGCAGCTGCAAAACATTTCACAGAGGGCTTACAACTGGGGTCAAAACTAAGAGCAACAAAACCAGCGCGGGCTTCCTTCACCACTTACTGGTCTGTGTTCTTTACAATCAGTTGAACCAGGTCTGAGAGGCCACCCCCTAGTGCGCTGGCATACGGTGACCATTAGAGCTCAGGGTCAGAGTCTAACAAACCCATCAATGCAAGAGAAAGAAAAGAAACCTGAACTCTGAAGTAAAAGGTCAGCGGTTGGCAAAGAGCAAGAGCAGAGGAAAAACCTGCTGATCTGAATCCCAATTCTCCTATGTGAACTAAGCACAGCCATTTCCCTGGGCTGCTTTTGAAGACAAAAGGAGTCATTCCCTCGCTGAACCACCACACGCTGCAGTCTGAACCATGCAGACAGTGCTATGACTATGAAATCAGAACAGAATGGTGGCCACAACAATCCCTCGCAGTGCTACAGGCTGGGGACTGTCTGGCAGAGAGGGACCTGGGGGTTCTCCTTGACAGGTGGCTGAATAGCAGCCAGGAGGGTGCCCAGGTGGCCAAGGAGGCCAGTGGTATCCTGGCCTGGAACAGAAACTGTGTGTCCAGCAGGAGCAGGCAGGTGACTGCTCCCCTGGACTCAGCACTGGGGAGGCTGCACCCTGAGGACTGGGTCCAGGTTTGGGCACCTCAGGACAAGGAAGACACGATGCTTGGAGCCTCTGTCATAGCAATGTCTATCGTTAGAGCAGACGATAAAACACGGGGATGGAATGATTCAAAGCAGGGATATCAGGGGGACATTTGCACTGAACTTCTGTGTTTCATGCTCCAGAAATGCAGAAGTTCAAGAGAAGGTCACGGATTAAGAGCATTCAAGGGGAAAAGCACATTTTATCTTAGAACAGCTAAAATAAACAACATGACTTACCATTTGGCCAACTGCAACTCGCTCCAAAGCCTTTAAGAGTGAAAGAATTAAATTGCTGAGATGTTTGTTCTTTATCTGGACATTTTATAAACACGCTGTATGAAAGTCAGAGGGGAGGACACTTCCAAAGACGGATGGCGCGACACAACACAGCTCGCACACTTTGAAGTGTTAATACCTCGAGGGGCTCGTAGCAGCTCGCTCCTGTTCCTTAGGCTCGTTTACAGGAGAAGCAAAGACAACCAACTGTGTGGAAAGAGATCCACGTAAAACTGTCTTTCTCAGCACTGTAAAGCAGCACCGAGGATTACTTTCTGTGACAGCACTAAAAAAGAAACCCATTTTCCTTGAGTCCGATCCCAGCGACACACAACAGATTCGCTTCGCATATTCAGCTACTTTAACGTAAATACCAGTCCAGTGTGTAGGATGTCTTTAAATACTTGTAGTCCCTAGCACTCAGGCAAAATGAACTTCAAGGCTGAGGGAGCTGGCTCTCTTTAGCTTAGAGAAAAGGACAATGAGGGGTGATCCCATTAATGTTGAGGGTGTCAGGAGGATGGAGCCAGGCTCTGCTCAGGGGCACCCAGTGACAGGACAAGGGGCAGCGGGTGTGAGCTGGAGCAGAGGAGGTTCCACACCAGTCTGAGAAGGACCTTGTTCCCAGTGAGGGTGACAGAGTCCTGGCAGGGGCTGCCCAGGGAGGTTGTGGAGTCTCCTTCTGTGGGGGCATTTCAAACCCATGTGGCCATGTTCCTGTGTGACTGGATCTAAGGGACCCTGCTGTGGTCAGGAGACTGGACTGGGTGATCTTTTGAGATCCCATCCAGTCCCTAATGCTCTGTGACTCTGATCCCAAATGTGAAGTTAAATACAATAAAATCTGCACAGAGTCTGCAGTCTGGGCATTACCTTTCCCTGGATTCCTCCCCACCATAAATCCTGATGTGAGAGGACTGCTTTGTATCGCCCACGGCGACAAAGAACGACAAATAAATGGAAGCATGAAATATTTTTCCACAGTTGAAACGACACTGTGCCTATAAAAATTTCAACTGAGTATTAAATTACCACAGTAGAAATGAAGACAAACATTCAATAAATAATCTAACAACAAGTCAGTCAACAAACCAAAACCACCTCACCACTTACAGGTCATGGCCAACCTCCACTACAGTCAGTAAGACTGCTTGTTCCTGAACCCACTCCTTCTCCTAGTTTTAAACCTGATCTTGTATTTCACAGGATCACAGAACATCAGGGATTGGAAGGCACCTTGAAAGAGCATCCAGTCCAATCCCCCTGCCACAGCAGGATCACCCAGACCAAGTTGCACAGGAACATGTCCAGGTGGGTTTTAAACCTCTCCAGAGAAGGAGACTTCACAACCTCCCCAGGCAGCCCCTTCCCAGGGCTCCGTCATCCTCACCATGAAGAAGTTCCTCGTCATACTGACGTGGAACCTCCTCTGTTCCAGCTGACAGGTATCTGGTGTCACAGAAGAACTCTTTGTCTTTTCTGAATATTTCAAGACGAAAGCATTTTTCACTGTCAGATCTCTGTGAAATCTAAAGTAGAGGCCGATGGCACCACCGGTACTGTCTCGTGGGGGTCATTTGCTTGCAGAATCTGTCTTCCTACCACTGTTGAAAAGCAGCCCAAACCATTTATTTCCAAAACAAATGGAAGGGGAAAGGAAATAGCTGTCAGCTGGGGAAGAATTCGTACGGGATGACACTGACAAGAACAAGAGAAAAGGTAAATCCCCTCTAGAAAACAGCCCGTATGTGATGTTTTCCAGCGACGTCTCTAAAACGAACATTGTTTTTCATTCCCCTTGCCGAGGGGAACACGCTGAAGCCACAAGAAAGCCTAAACAACTGTCCTCCTGCGCTTTCTCCCGACAGCATTTAATGATCACGTTGGTTCCAGTTTACAGGACCTGGACACATTAGCCTGCACCCAGTCTTTACTCTACACCGCCCATGTAGTCTACGTGACATAATGAAGGTGCCAGCCAGGAGCAGAAACCAGCCACGACGTGGTCTGACTCCTCTTGAGAGCACAAATCCAAAATGAACAGAGGGAAGGAAGAGGTGTCCTCTCACTGCAACAGTGGGTGGAATTTTCAGCACCTATCTGTCTTTTCAAGTTAAACAACAGCTCATCGCCCTGTCTTGATGAGGTTAGGCCTAATCTCTCAGTCCAATCTTGAAGTGATGGTTCCAGCTTCATAAGGCACGTGGATTTTAGAGCTTTTCGACTTGGTGGAATCGGTAGGTTTGTCTGGGTTCTAAACACTCAGGACACATGAATCATGAGGATGCTGAGGGAGTTCAGTGATTGCAATCCTTCTACAGTTACCTTGCTCCCCTCAAAGTCCTCAGCCAGGAACCACCATCCTGAGGGGTTCCCTTGTTTAGGTTTTGACAAAAGTTTGACCCTTCTGCCCACTCTTCAAACACGTTTCTGTCAATACCCACTCTTTCCTGCCTCCCCCAAGTGTGAAGCACACGAGGCTGCAAAGCCAGCGCTATTTTTGTTGAGATGTATTCATCGTGCTTACACCAGTAACGATGCCGTTCCCAAAGCCTTGGATTAAAGGACTGGGGTTTGGATTAGAAGCCAAAGCCAGTGACTCCTCTAACATCTGGGTAGCACTCTCAGAAGGAAAAAGAATGAAAGGGGACTCATACCAAGCATGCTGACATCCTAGCGTTGCGACCGCAGCACCAGCCCTTGTCCTTCAAGTGCTGAGACATGGGAAATCCCCACACTTCCTGGGGGCTTTCTGCAGGGGGAGAAAGAAGGACAGGCACAGCTGTCAGGGGCTGTGTGTCTCTCGCGGAACGCGCAGGGCGCTGCGTGAGTCCAACAGCAGCTCACAGCAGCAGGAACACTTAGCTCCACGAGGCCCGTACCAAAACCCATGACAGCGTCAGAAAGACGTAGCTTCTCCGTAACAGATGTTCTTGGTTTATGCTGAATCGCCGGTAATTTCACATTTCCCAAAGAGCTTTTAACTGAGTGTCTTTTATGAAAATCCACTGAACAAACAGCTCCAAGCAACGAGAAGGCAAATGCTTGTGGCACCCCGTGACATGCCATAGAATCAGAGAATGGTCTAGGCTGGAAGGCACCTCGAGAGGCCATCTAGTCCAACCTCCCTGCACAGGGACAGGTCTGCCTAGTTCAGGCTGCTCACAGCCTCATGAAGCCTGACCTTCAGTGACTACAGGGATGGGGCCCCCACCACCTCCCCACTGGGGCAGCCCATTCCAGCCATCAGCCACCCTCACACTGAAGAACTTTGTTCTAATATCCAGCCTCAATCTCTCCTTGCCCAGCTTGAAGCTGTTGCTCCTTGTTTTATCCATACAAACCCTCTTGAAAAGACCTTCCCCTGCCTTCACAGAGGCCCCCAGTAAGGTGCCGGAAGGTCACAAGAAGGCCCCCCCCGGACCCCTCTTTTCTCCAGGCTGAACAGCCCCAACTCTCTCAGCCTGTCCTCACCCATCTCCTGGTCACTGTAGTGGCCTCCTCTGGATGCTCCATTCTGTCTGCATCCTCCTTGTCCTGGGGGCTCCACGAATCACTAGATATAAGCCAAGCAGTCATCTACTGTGGCAGGACTTTAGTATCACTTCTCATTGGGTTATTCTTTTATCATAACCATCTCCTAAACATCACACAGAACAACGTCTATTTATTGTAGTCCTGCAGCCCACAGTTTGCTGCAAGGCAGAACGTTTATCTTCCAGAAAAGAGCAGCTGTAAAGACTCCTGCTGTCTCTCCAAAGCACAGAGAAGCTTTTCCATCACAGTCTGTGCTCAGTTTGTTTCAGTATCATTTGTATTTTGAATAACTACACAGTCCTTCATGTCTAACACTAACGCAAAGGTGGGGAAACTCAAGTATAGGGTTTCCTTTATGGATGCTCACAGCACTCAGTCTTAAACGTAGACAAAGTCTGCAGTGTTTTAAGTTTTCACTAGCATATTTGTCAGCTGATTTCTTTTAGAATGTTGAATACTAATTACTGATTTCTTTTTAAAAAAACCCACCACACAGAACTGCTGGAGAGAGTCCAGCGCAGAGCCACAGAGATGATCATGGGAGTGGAACATCTCCCTGATGAGGACAGGCTGAGGGAGCTGGGGCTCTTGAGGAGAGACTGAGGGGTGACCCCGTGGATGTTGATCAATATGTGAAGGGTGGGTGTCAGGAGGATGGAGCCAGGCTCTGCTCAGGGGCACCAGTGACAGGACAAGGGGCAGTGGGTGTGAGCTGGAACAGAGGAGGTTCCACATCACTGTGAGAAGGACCTTGTTCATGGTGAGGGTGCCAGAGCCCTGGCAGGGGCTGCCCAGGGGGGTTGTGGAGTCTCCTTCTCTGGAGACATTTCAAACCCACCTGGACATGTTCCTGTGCGACTGGATCTAGAGGGGGTGTGGCAGGGGGGTGGAACTGGATGGCCTTTCCAGGTCCCTTCTAAACCCTGATGTTCTGTGACTCTGTGATCTCATGCTAAGGAGAGGTGTCCCTGTCTCTGGCAGAGAGTTGGAACCAGATGATGCCTGAGCTCCCTTACAACCAAAGCCATTCTGTGACTCTGATGTCATGAAAACATATTTGCATTTACAGCTCTTTTTATTTCCTTGCAAATACCAACTGTTCTGGAGAGCAGTTCCCGATAGAACAACTCATTAAACATGTTTTCTGCTTTACCTTCTGGAAGAGATAAATTTACTCAGAGACTGTATTTCATGCTACTTGATAAACTCACCCTGGAGGAGACGACACAGCTTTTGTCATAAAACACTGCCCATCCCCATGATTAGTGGATCATTTATGACAAAGAAATACTTCAGGCTTTTGGGTCACTGTTGTTGTAGAGTACGGGTAAGTGTAACGTCTGCTCCGACAGGCTTCGTGCTCTTTTCTTTAAAACATGTAAGGCAGTTACGAGACTCAGCAAGTCACTGCACTGGAGCTGCTGGAGGGAGTCCAGCATAGAGCAATGAGGATGATGAAGGAGGTGGAGCACCTCCCTCACAAGGAGAGGCTGAAGGAGCTGGGGCTCTTTAGCCTGGAGAAGAGGGGTGACCTCATGAATGTTGATAAATATGTGAAGGGTGGGTGTCAGGAGGATGGAGCCAGGCTCTGCTCAGGGGCACCCAGGACAAGAGGCAGAGGGTCTGAGCTGGAACAGAGGAGGTTCCACATCAATATGAGAAGGCACTTCTTCCCAGTGAGGGTGACAGAACCCCTGGGAAGGGGCTGCCCAGGGGGGTTGTGGAGTCTCCTTCTCTGGAGAAGTTTAAAACCCACCTGGACATGTTCCTGTGCATCTTGGCCCAGGTCATCCTGCTGTGGCACTGGGGTTGGACTAGATGATCTTTTGAGGTCCCTTCCAATCCCTAATGATTCTATGATTTTCTTGGGATGCACTTTTCCCATCTATCCTACCTTAAAGATTTTAACATAATGACAAGGGAAGGGATTTATTTTCCAGCAACGCCTAAGGGAAGGCAGAAACATTCTCAGCTGCCACTCTGCTCAGTGAACTTCATTTCCATATTCTCCTTAGAAGAATCAATTCTTTCCTCGCTTATTTCATTCCTACATTTTTAACAATTTAGTGTTGAAATGCTGTGAAATGCCAGTATCTTGAGTTTTCCAGCATGAGAACAGAACTTCAAGATAAACCGAGCTGATTCTAATTTAGCACAGTTATGCTGATACTGTGCCCAGTTAGAGAACCACAGAACGTCAGGGATTGGAAGGGACCTCACGAGATCATCCCGTCCAATCCCCCTGCCACGGCAGGAACCCCTAGATCCAGTCACACAGGAACAGTCCAGGTGGGTTTGAAATGTCTCCAGAGAAGGAGAATCCACAACCCCCCTGGGCAGCCCTTTCCTGTGCTCACCAGGAAGAAGCTCAATCTCACAGTGATGTGGAACCTCCTCTGTTCCAGCTGATACCCACTGTCCCTTGTCCTATCATTGGGTGTCCCTGAGCAGAGCCTGGCTCCATCCTCCTGACTCCCACCGTTCACATATTGATCAACATCCATGGGGTCACCCCTCAGGCTCCTTTTTTCCAAGCTAAGTCAGTGCTTTATAAAACCACTGACGCAGTTATTTTTCAGTGATAGACACCTTAACCTTCCTTTAGAAATACCAGTGAGACTACAATGAGTTGCTGTATGGAATCTGATCTCTAATTCTTTGCTGTGTGTTTTAGTACAGAAATGCATGCATGACTTGAAAGGATGGTAGTCAAACGTTAGTAGTACGAGGTCGAAATGCGTTTCACAATGGCCACGGAATCACCAGCGGTGGCTAACACCACGCCCAGAGTTACTCCTGCAGCGTAGTCCTGTCGGTTCTAAATACTTAGTTCTGTGTTGGCCTCTAACCACTAAAGAGTTGCACGAGATAAAAGCACCTACATCTACACTTATTGACGAGGCGTGACTGGCATCAGGCCACGTCCAATCCCGCACGTGGCAAAGCAGTCAATTCATGTGGAAGTGCCTGTGAGTCTATGGTAGCTCGCAGTATGACACAGATGCAGTTACATAAGCACTCTCAGATACTGCAAGGTCAAAAGACAGTCCCCCTGGAGCCTTCTCTTCTCCAGGCTGAACAGCCCCAACTCTCTCAGCCCGTCCTCATACAAGACATGGTCCATTCCCTGATCATTTGAGCGGTCCTCCTCTGGACATGGATGCGCCTTCGGTAGAATGTCAAGTTCTGTAAGTACAAACTGTGACTCCTTGTTAAGGTCTATGTTTTAAAAGCTAGTGAACATGGCAAGGGACCTGGAAGGTCTGCAAAGGCTGGTTGAAATTCCCCTGCAGAAATTGATCAGATGTGTGAAAATGGAAAAGCCCTTGAACAAAGCGGCTTCAGTGAACAAAACCTTCCCAGCTCAATGTCCTGATGGGCTCTTTGTTTAGTGGCTTCATATCACTGTTCCACTGAAAGATTAGTCACTGCTGTAGAAGTATTAGAGTGCAGATGATTTATGTGTTGCTTAGTTATATTTTCAAAGATAGTCCACAGCCAGTGTCTTAAAATAGCCATCGCCGACACCATGGCAACACAGGAAAAACACTTGCAAGCAAAAGATCAAACGGCCTGATTTCCTTCCCAAGGCATCTTCAGATGCCGCTGCTCAGGGCACGCTGCCACCAGCTTGCGACAGAGCCAGCTCGCCACCAAAGCCCAGATGTTTTCTGTCCCAAGTGGTTCTGAAGAACGTGTTCATTAGGTGAGTTCTGCACACACTAAAAGGCAGCGTTAGCTATTGGAGTGAGTGAGTGAGTGAGTGGTTCTTCGTGCTCAGCTACAGCAAACACAAACTTGAAGCCGTTCCGTCTTGCTCGTGTCTATGCAGTGAGAGAGCAGCACCGAGAAAGCCAGGGTGTCTGACCAGAGGGCTGTGCGAAGGAACTGAGGGGCAACCGCTCGCTGACGGTGCGGCTTCGTCTGGGGGTCCTGCTCTGGCAGGACCTGTAAGGCGCGCCACCACAGCGTTCCCTGCGCTGGGATTATGCAGGTTGTGGCGGTCACAGCTGGCTCTGCTTTCTGCATCACGTGAACATGCTTCTTCCCCAGTGCCCTCTGCTCGTCCCAGTAAACACCCCATTGAGCCATGGCACAGTTAAGGAAAATGCAACCTCAGGGGGCTGGGAACTACTTGACCAAGGAAGGTTTAGCCTTCCTGGGAGGCAGAAAGGTAGTTTAAGTAGTTTAAGTTCCTTTGTTTGGCATCACAGACCATTAGGGATGGGAAGAGACCTCGAAAGACCATCTAGTCCCATCCCCCTGCCACAGCAGGATCCTCCAGATCAAGTCGCCCGGTAAGCGAGCCGTTGCTCCTCAGCTCCTCTCAGAGTGCTCCGATCTGAAGCCGGACTGTTCTTTAATGCATGGAGGCACCCTGACAAACTGCCTTTGCACGAGAGCGATACGTCACGCCGAAGCGCTTTGCACGTAAACACGTACTCAGGGCAGTGCACAAAGAGGACAAAACACAACCACTGCCACAGGAACGCCTCTGCTTTGCACTTCATGGTAGAGCAAGTCAGCCAATTTTTGGCTGGATAAGTTGGGGTAGAACAGCTCTTCCAACCCACATCCTCCTTTATGTTCTCAGAGCAAGCACATTCACACAGAATCACAGAACATTAGGGATGGGAAGGGACCTCCAAAGATCACCCAGTCCCATCCCCCTGCCATAGCAGGGTCACCTAGAGCCAGTCGCACAGGACCATGTCCAGGTGGATTTTATTCTCCTTTCATCTCTTTTACAGCTTCATTTTGTTATAATACTTGATCTTGTAATTTAAATGTTTCTTACTTGACAGTCCTGATTCTCTGCACCTTTTTGGGTGACAGGACTTGTTATCGGAGGTGAGAAAAACCCAAACACAGAATTAAAGGTTCCAAAGCATCACTGATATATAATATCAGTGCCCAATACAGTCGGGGTTTTTAAAGGGGGTGTCTTAATTCTGAATGTTGTGGGTTTTTTCCCTTTTGTAGTACTGAAAGGGAAAAGTACTGATCTTTTCAAAGCCTTTCGTTACACCTCTACAGTTCCCCCCCCCAATCTGGATCCCTTTCATCTGTATTGAATTTTATACTCCACCTCATCTTTAATTTCCATTAGAAATGGCTCTAATTGTTATTACCCTTAAGAGGGTCAGCAAACTCCATCCTGTCTTTAGCACCTTTTTCACATCGTTTGTGAATCTGATCAACCACTTATTCCAGCACAATTCTCCTTAGGCCTCTGCCAGTGATCTCTGTCCTCTGTGAAAAACGGTGCCTTAAGCCCACCCTTTGTTTCTGTTAAGTGCTTCCCCACAGGAATACTCTTATCTTGTTCCCTGCTTTCATGGTTTCTCTAATGGTCTCGCAGAAACCCGCTCTATCTTTCCTGCCGAGGTGTTACTTGAAACCTTCCAAACATCCAACACATGCTGAGATGCGACTTCCCTTTAAAGAAGTCACACTGACTCTTCTGAAATACACTTTCCTTGCTCACGTGTGCACTTACTCTGTTCTTTGAACACTCTTCTCCCATATAAATGTGAGGCATCCTGTTTGGAAGTTCCCTGGCCCTTCCCTTGAGCTCTTCATCAGCAGTAATATTGCACTGCCTCCGTTACAGACTTGTAAAGAGTTTTAAACAAGAAGTTACACACCATGGTTTGGCAAATTCACCCTGGTTTTAGTTTTTGGATGACCATGACGTGGCCTGCCAATCTTGTGCTGTTTGCAACCCCTGTCTTTCTACACATTCTTGTAGGGAACCTGCAGTTTTAGATACTTCACAGAACAATCCTGGTTGGAAAGGACCTCCCAGATCACCCAGACCCACAACAACAAAAACCCTGAACACCTGATTGATCCCACCCGCTGCCCCTTGTCCTATCATTAGACACCCCTGAGCAGAGCCTGGCTCCATCCTCCTGACACCCACCCTTCACATATTTACAAACATTAATGAGGTCAATGCTTCAAAAGGATGAAAACACATAGGACTAAAAAAGCCTCCACACTTCACAAGCCAAGTAATGGGTAAACCCAGCCCTATTCATAACCACATCAAGACATCCTGCATTCATTTCCCTAAGAATACTAGGAATATTGGCAAAACAGAAAAGCTACAGGGCATCTGGGACAGAATAACTAATGTCAGCATCAAATAGGCTACTGGAAAGGTAAAAACACAAGGAGGTTATGAACACATTAAGAGGTTTCTATAATATTGAAATGTATAATATTCCGAACGCACAAACTGGCAGCCACGAGCTGAGTTTGGAAGAATTACCTTCTTGGTTTTCAAACTGTTCTGACAAGAGATGGTAGCAGCAGCCGACACTGCAAACGGCTTTGATTTCGGGTTTGGCAGCGAAGAGGCGCAGGGTATTTGCAGCAAGGTCACCACACGTGTGCAGACCCACAATCACACAGTCCTAAGAGGAAGAGAAGCAACAGTTAATCCTGAGCACAAATCCCAAACAGGCTTCAAAAGGTTGTGGAGCTGTTCAAACACACAACTCTGTGAGGACTCCTGCTGTTCTCTCCTAGAATTTCTCAGGGCGCAGCAGAAGCTCTTCAGTGCCAGCATGGCCTGTTGCCTCAGTGGAGGGCAGGCTGCTCCTCGGCTGGGTTTGCTCAGGTGAGGAACTAAACAGCTCTTCAGCTTCATTGACCATGAGGAAGCACAAGTTCAAGACTATAAACAGAAGCTGGCTTACCCACATGAAAGGGAACATCTAGGAGCTGACTGCACTCGGGTCATTTTCTCTCATCTTCCTGCTACTGTTATTGCCACTACCACTTCTTCCTTCCTTACTTCAGACTTGCTGCTGATGGACCAGCTATAGTATTTCTCCTACTTCAAGTTGCTGCAACCAAAACCGCTTCCTAAATCCAGTTGCAGTGCAAAGCTCAGGCTTTGCTGTTTCCAGCAGCGTAGCACTGACACAGGCTTGCACCACAAGACATGGGAACTGTCTGCCACAGAACAAAGGAAGAACCTCAGCTGCTCTCTGCTTCTGCCCATTCTATGTCCTCTTTCCCTTTTCTCTACTTTTCTTTTTTTCTCTCTTCTCACCAGTCATAACAAGGCATTTCTCCTTCAGCATTACTAACTGCAATTCAGCTTTCAATTGCAGCCTTATTGATCAAGAGGAAATTAACCCAGACACAGAATCACAGAACATTAGGAATTGGAAGGGACCTTGAAAGATCATCTAGTCCAATCCCCCACCACAGCAGGACCCCCTAGATCCAGTCCATGTACTTCTGCTGGTTGGGCCAGAATACTCACCTAGATGAGCTTTCGAGGACCCTTCCAACCCCTAATGTTCTGTAATGTTCTTTGATTTGCACCACTGGCCAATCTCTATGTACACTCAGCACACACCACAGCCATATGAAAACTACAATATAAAGGCAAGAGACAATCTGCTTCAAATAACAGCAAAACAACCTCCAGATCTGTTATGATGTCACTGAGCTCTGTTTCGGCAGTGATGCAAGAGGTCAATGGAAAATACATGTTTGATTCACTGGACGTGTTCGCTCTAGCTTTGAGAGATGCCATTTTTCTTTGTTCTTTTTCCTCTTCACAGAGTTCCCCACAGTCACACTGAGATGAAGAAAAGACTTCAACAGCATCAGCAGGGAGAACGTTTAGAAGAGCAGGAACCTCTTCAGAAAGTTCACTCTCCTCAGACGGTGCCTGAGGTACCAAATCAGCTTCAGTTTGTTTGCTGGTTTCAGATGCTGCTGTTTCTCTGAAATCACAAGGAGGAAATAAATGTTGGACAGTCACTGGGTCCTGGCTTTGAAGACTTCTGTCGTTATGCAAGGGCTTCTCCCTGTCAGCTTTACATCTCACTTCACTTTCCACCGTCCCGTCGTTTGCCTGTGCCAAGCTCTGCTTCTCAAGGCTTGCTCTCCCTCGGCTCTCATAGGCTCTCCAGTGTCTCTTCAATTTCCTGTTCCTTTCATGAGCACCATGAGTGTTGGTGCTGGAGGAGTCGATCCCATACACTTTCAAGTTATACTGCATGGACAAGAAAGAACTGAGGTAGCCTTTTCCAGAACCTACGTCGATCACCTAGACAACAGGAACAAAACGGAAACGACATTGGCAGTGTTAACCAGTAACAAGAAACACTTCAATTAAATGCAGAGCAAGCCCCGAAGAGTTTACAAAGAGATTTAATAGCTACTTTATCAGTATCACTGTTCCTAATGCCCTTGGGTCTTTTCTTCATTGGTCCACCTTCTGGCTTTACAACATAGAACCAAGCCTTAATCCATTTGCTCCAGCAAACAGACACTGCACTAAGGCACGCTGCGTCCGGGTCAGAGTCTGGGACTGCCATAGAGTCAATCCTGTTGGTAAAGACCCTTGGGATCTTCACGTCCAACCACACACCTCTTAGAAAATGACAGCACATTTTATAGCAAATGTTAGGACAGTTCCCAACAGTTTCAGAACCACACAATCACAGAATCATTCAGGTTGGAAAAGATCCTCAGGATCATCGAGGACAACCATCAGCGCTACTCTGCAAGGTCACCCCTAAAACAGATCACCCAACATCACAGATAAGTGACTTTTAAACTCATCCAGGGATGGGAACTCAACCCCCACCCTTGGCAGCCCAGACCAGGGCCTGACCACTCTCTCCATCAAGACTTTCTTCCTGGTGCCCAGTCTAACCCTCCCCCGCTGAAGCCTGAAGCCCTTCCCTCTGCTTCTGTTGCTGATGACCTATGAGAAGAGACCAGCACCAACATCTCTGCAGGGTCCTTTCAGATAGTTGTGGAGAGCGAGGAGGTCTCCCCTCAGCCTCTTCTTCCTCAAACTAAACAGCCCCAACTCTCTCCATCTCTCCTCAGCAGATTGATTCTCCAGGCTCTTCCCCAGATCTGTTGCCCTTCTCTACACTTGTTCCAGCCCATGGATGTCTCCCTTGTCCTGAGGTGCCCAAAACTGGACCCAGTACTCGAGGTGCAGCCTCCCCAGTGCTAAATGTGCATTTAACCCAAGAGCAATCATCACCGTCTTCTTTTCAGAGTTTAATGAAGAACTTGTTTATCAAGTTCTCCTTGTACGACGTCAGCAATGCTTCAAAAGAGCAGTAAGCACTGCTAAAAAACCGCTCGTGTTAGTTTTCCTTGAAGTTTTAATTCACATAATTAACCTAGGAGTGATTACAGGGGTAGTAACATTTTAGCTTTGGTTCTAGTTTCACTGTTCATTGTCCTACATTCTAAGTTGCCACACGGAAGCAATATTCTCTATCCCCCACTATCCATCCCGGGCATGGAGGTGAGATGGAGGGCATTTTTCAAGCTGCCAATGACCTGCAATAACTGAAAGAAACACCCTGAAGACACAGGCTGTTGTAAAACATGTGTTGTGTTTTCATAGCTCCGGGGCTTTTTATTAAAAGCTGGACATATTTTGTTTTGATAGAAAGAAAATCAATAAGGAAAAAAAAACCCCTCCTAAAACTTTACAACTCCTGTACCTTTTGAAGCTGAATGGTAACCAAAACAAAAGGAGTTGCTTTTTAATAACTCAGAGGGAGGCTTTTCATTTGTTTTTAATGAACCTGGAAAGCTCTTTCCATATATGAGAGCTTTCTGACCTTGCACAAGTGAAACCCGCCGCAGCACGTGACTGCAGCGGACAAACGTCTGCAGGGAGCAGCTGGCATTTCACTCTCAGACAGGCATTGCCTTCGTATTTCTCAGTAAATGTTTTGTGTGTTTCAAAACCTAAGCAGCAGACAACCCTCCGTCTAGGGCCACCCCGAGGTATCTGTTAAAAAGGTGCATAAGCACTGGAGGAAGTTGCAGCACACTGACGGATGCTCAGCAATGACTGCACTCACTAATAACCAGCTACATCAGTCCTGAGGTCACTAAAGCACCGAGGCACTGGTCATTGGCGACAGAAGCAGGGGGAAGGGCTTCAAGATTCTCAAGGGGAGGTGTAGAGGTCATTAAGGTGGCTCTACTTTTTTCAGTCTCTCAGCATGGGGTTTCTTTCCTTTCAGTCCTGAATCTCACAAGAAGAACTATTTGAAATTTAGAGTCTGGAGAGTCAACCTGATGAGGAGAGAACGTTGGGGCTGTTTATTTGGAGGAAGAGGAGGCTAAGAGACACCTCATCGCTCTCTACAACGGTCTGAAAGGGCATTGTAGAGATGTTGGTGCTGGTCTATTCTCACAGGTCATTAGTGACAGAACCAGAGGGAAGGGCTTCAGGCTTCAACAGGGGAGGGTTAGACTAGACATCAGGAAGAAATTCTTCCTGGAGAGAGTGGTCAGGCCCTGGACTGGGCTGCGCAGGGTGGTGGTTGAGTCCCCATCCCTGGATGAGTTTAAAAGATGCTTTGATGTGGTGTTGGGGGATGTGGTTTAGCAGGGCTGGTAGAGTAGGGTTGATGGTTGGATCCCAAGGGTCTTTTTCAACCTGAATGATTCCATGATGCTACATGAAACAGCACCTCCCAGCAACCCTCCATACAGCACTGCAGTACCAGCAAACCGTACTCTCTTCCACCCTTGAGAAGCCTGGCTGCAGCAAAAGGTAAGCCAGGCATCAAACACGCTCCTGACCGAACAAACGCCCCTCACAAAGTCGCTGCTCTTGTGTTTCTGTTCTTTACGGAGCACATCTCCTTTCTGGCTGCTGAAGGCACCCACACATCTCACCACGGCTGGCCCTTGACAGAGCGGCTGGAAGGACTGCCTCCCATCGCTGTAAGCAATCGCAGATGCTCATAAATGGAGTGTGTCTCATCCAGTGATATTTGGCCTTAATTACAGCTTTCTATTTGCTTGGTGATCCCAGTTGTAAGGAGACGTTGCCTACAATTTGGCCTTCGTCAGTTGTTCCTCACAAAACAGATGGTGAGGATTCAGAGTTTTGATCTCAGTTTCCAAGGATGCCCCAGGCCTGACCCAAACCTATGGAGAGCACTGCATCGTTTACATTCTCTAAATTAAACTCTGATGGAGCCAAATAAATTCCTAATCAAAGTTCAGCAGCTCGGAGAGTAATCCAAGTTCTGGGAGCTGCCCTTTGCTCTCTGGTGGACCAACTGCAGCTGTCCCTTCCCCCTCACCAGCACTGTGGTACCGACAAACAAAGCCGTACCAGTGCGCAGCACAAAGCAGGACAATTTTTAGCTGGGCAACATGTAGAAGATGATTATTGCTTTAAATTTTCAAGAGTTGAAGCACAAGATGGGCTGCCATTCAGTGGGATGTGGACAGGCTGGAGAGCTGGGCGGGGAGGCACTGAATGAACTCTAACAAGGGCAGCGTAGAGTATCTGGGTAAGAACAACCCCAGGGACCAGCATAGGGTGGTCCTGCTGGAGAGCAGCCTAGGAGAAAGGGACCTGGGGGTCCTGGTGGCCAGCAGGATGACCAGGATGCAGCAATGGGCCCTTGTGACCAGAACGCCAACGGCATTCTGGGGTGGATCAGAAGGAGGAAGTTTAGTAGATCAAGAGAGGCTCTCCTCCCCCTCTACTCTGCCCTGGCCAGACCACATCTGGAATATTGTCTCCAGTTGTGGGCCCCTCAGTTCCAGGAGGACACAGAGCTGCTGGAGAAAGTCCAATGCAGAGCCACAGAGATGATGAAGGGAGGGGAGCATCTCCCTGCTGAGAAAAGGCTGAGGGAGCTGGGGCTCTGGAGCTTGGAAAAAAAAGAGACTGAGGGATGACCTCACTAAGGAACAGCAATTTCTTTAGATTGATGTTTTTTGTAAACAAAATGATCCTTCAGCTTGGCCTAAAGGCTGGTCATTAGCTACAGTTATTCACAGGAAAAACACGAACGTTGACAGAACATTCAGCATTCTGTAACCAAACACAACGAGGAGAACAATTTGGAATGTACATGGTAACACACAGTAAAAAATGCTTTCTCACCTGCTTTATCCCACAACAACTCGCTATGTTGTTTACCAGGTCTGACATCACCTGCACTTCATGTGATTTCTTATGGTTCATAAACTCATCGGGTTTGACACCTGTGTCAGATGAAGAAAATAAATACCCACTCACAAAAGCATAACAATGGAGAATTATGACCAATCAGATAAAGTCCTAGCCTGAAATGATGCTGCAGTATTTTTATATTTTAAGGATAATGATTTTTAAGACTAGAATTCTGAATTAGGACTCACAGAATCACAGAACATTGCAGTTTCCTCACCATAGCAAGCGGGACATATCTCAGATAAAAGCTATGAGTGCTGTTGGGGGAATTTCAGAGGGGGACATGCTGTTACAGAATCCTAGAACATTAGGGTCTGGAAGGGACCTCGAAAGATCATCCAGTCCAATCCCCCCCACCACAGCAGGGTCACCTAGATCAAGTTGCACAGGAACATACAGCTTCTTTACTAATCCTATGGATGGGTCATAGAACTGCTAGAGGTTTACAGGACAAACTTACTCCTTTCAGCACTGCTGGAGAATGTGTTAATGACTGCTTGAAGAGAAAATCATGCGTCCACTTGCTAATCTCTACATCCCTCAAATCAAAGAGGCAGTGCAAGATGCTTTGTTTTAGTTAACTTCATGGAAATAGTTTTAAAGCTAAGAGAGGGCAGAAGAAACTGTGCTGTTACTGACTAGGATGGTCCTAGAGACCCAAGACTTGTGGCGGTGCAACTTGGTCTAGGTGACCCTGCTCGGGCAGGGGGATTGGTTTGGATGATCTTTTGAGGTCCCTTCCAGTCCCTAACGCTCCGTGAATCTGTGACCTTTCTACATGACTACGTAGATTAATATCCCTCCCATTCCCTGCATATTGCACAGTCCATGTTCATCTGTCCAGAAAGCGATTGTTAGGCAGAAACTATGCTCATTCCTCCATCAGATCATACTGGGAACAGAGCCAGGAGTGTTACTTCCCTAAAAGAGTGGGGATTTGAACTGAGCTCATGAGAAATCTAGTGTTTTCTCTGCTTCCCCCCTGAACCCGCAGGATCTCTCTATTTCTTAAACATCTGTTTTCTTATAATAAACTGTTATGACAACACTTAAAATCCTATAAAGACTCTATGAACTGACAGAAGAAAAATAGAGACTCCATTTTTGTAACAAAACGAATAGCAGAAACAAGTGTTTGGCCAAAGGTTCGCCCTCCCCTTGTGAAGATCAACAGGGCGTCCCAGAACCCTCTTAATTTGTAAGCTTTTCAGAAGAAGCTTTGAAAAAAGAGACAACAAACGTTAAAACTCCCAAAAAACAGAAAAGGAAAAGGTCTCTTTTGGTTTATATTGGAACAGTTTGGTGTCTGGACAAGCTCAACAGAAGAAGCAGCAGAATAGGAACAGGAAGAAACAGACATTTAACTTCTTGACAGATATAAAAGTTGTCTGGACTTTTCTCAGCAGCAGTGTGGAGTCTCCTTCTCTGGAGACATTTAAAACCCGCCTGGACCTGTTCCTGTGTGACTGGATCCAGGGGATCCTGCTGTGCTGGGGGGGTTGGCCTGGATGACCTTCTGAGGTCCCTTCCAGCCCCTAATGTTCTGTGACTCTGCGAAAAGCCTCGTCAGCACACTTGTCTCAGACCAAGAGAATGCACTGAAACCATCTGAAACGTGACCGGCGTTATCCTGACGCACACTCTTCACAAAAGGAGCACGAGCATCGTAAAACTGACGGCTCTCCCGGGCTCGCACTGCTCTTATCTTGCGAGCGTTGGTATGGCAGGAAATGCACAGACCTTCTCACACGGGGAATTAAGTGCAAAATACCTAAACCAGTTTAAAGCTAAAAGATCCCAGCTCTTGTCTGGCAACTTGCATGGTAAGAATCCATCATTTGGCATTTCGCTGGAACCAAATGATGGCCAGGAACTCCATCTAAGTGAATGTAACTGAAACTTCCCGGCCGCTCCACACAGAAGTTTTGATCGATAGCACCCTCGCACACACCGGGAACGTGCTTCAGATGTCCTGTGAGGTAGTCTGGAAGTGCCGCCCGAGGAACCCAGGGCCCAGGGAGCAGCACTCCTGCAAGACGCCCAGTGAAATATTCAGCGATTGCCTTGCTCCTGACCACAGAATCACAGTGTTTAAGTGTTTAAGATAAGGCTGGACAGGGCCCTGGGCAACCTGGTCTAGTGAGAGGTGTCCCTGCCCATGGCAGAGGGGTAGAAACTAGATGAGCTCGAGGTCCCTTCCAACCCCATATGTTCTGTGGTTGTGTGAAATGAATAAACAACAAACCACCCACCAAGCCCCAAAACTCTGCAGGTCCTACAGCGACTCAGTCAACATTTAAAGACCAATGCAAATCTACCTGTCATTCCCTGATTGTCTCCTCTCAGTGCTTCCAGGACGTCTTCTAAAGGGGTGCACACTCCAAAGCTGGCCAAGGAATAATACTCTGCAGCCAAGGCAAACAACCGTACGTTGAGCAGCTTCTTAGAGTCCTCACAAAACATATCGGAAAACGTGTCGTCGTCTGTGCAGATAAGGAAAGACAAGATTTCCATGAACAGCTCTCACCCTCTCTGTAACAGAGACAGCAGGAAACTATGAGCAATAAGCACTTGGTATCAGCCAGAAGTGAGTCTTTATTTTGGTTCCATAAGTGGGAGAGCTCTTTTTTCTCAGCTGTGCTCCCTGTTCAGAATCAGGGTCAAACTGTGGGGAAAACCTGATTTGGCAGCGATCCCCCAGGGCAGCAGTCCAGAGAACTCAGTCACTTCTCACTTCTCTTTTGTTTACAAACTCGCCCATTACTCATTCACTTCCCAGTCAAGCCCATCAGACAATAAGCACTGCTAGATTTTGTAAGAAAAGCACCAGTTCCATTTATGAAGCATTTGGATTTATACTCATTACTTTCAGATACTTTCCAAACTGCTTCGTAACTGCTGAACCTGCTGGGACAATTCTTGCTCAGGTGGCCAAGAAGGCCAATGGCATCCTGGCCTGGACCAGAAACTGTGTGTCCAGCAGGAGTAGGGAGGTGACTGTCCCCCGGAGTCCTGGTGCAGTTTTGGGCACCTCAGGACAAGAGAGACATTGAGGGGCTGGAGCGAGGGCAGAGGAGGGCAATGAAGCTGGGGAAGGGCCTGGAGAATAAATCTGATGAGACTGAGAGATTGAGAGAGCTGGGGATGTTTAGAGGAAGAGGAAGCTGAGGGGAGAGACCTCATCGCTCTGTACAGCTCCCTGAAAGGACACTGCAGAGATGTTGGTGCTGGGCTCTTCTCTCAGGTTATTAGCAACAGAACCAGAGGGAAGAGCTTCAAGCTCCGACATGGGAGGGTTAGACTGGACATCAGGAAGAAATTCTTCCTGGAGAGAGTGGTCAGACCCTGGGCTGGGCTGCCCAGGGTGGGGGTTGAGTCCCCATCCCTGGATGAGTTTAAAAGCTGCTTAGATGTGGCGTTGGGGGATGTGGTCTAGGGGTGACCTTGTAGAGTAGGGTTGATGGTCGGACTTGATCCTAAAAGTCTCTTAGATGTGGTGTTGGGGGACCTGGTTTAGGAATGAACCTGTAGAGTAGGGTTGATGGCTGGACTTGGAAGATCCCAAGGGTCTTTTCCAACCTAAATATGATTAGAAAAGAGAGACCCCTTTCCACATAAATGCCTTTCTTGTTGGAGCTTCTGAAACACCTAGTTACTCCTAGTTACTGAATGCACATGATAAACAAATACACAGAAATATTATGATTCAGAAACAAAAAGAAACACTAAAACAGAGTGAAGAGTGTCAGGTTTTCAGGGAGAAGGAGCAGGTGCTTTCCAGCCTGTGTAAAGTATGTTGCAGAAAGACCAGACGTTGGCTGTGTTTATTTTGAAGTGACTGATGCACAACACACTGTCTTTGTGACGGCACCTTCACACCAAACAATGCAAGGGACTGCTACACCGGGATAAGACAGTCAAGGGCTTTTGTGCCATGTATAGATTCAACAAGCAATTCCATGCCAACAATTACTGAGGAAGTGATTGACTTGAAACATGAAGTCAAAAGGTGCTGAGGGACATTCTGACCAGTCGGTCATGAAGCAGTTTTCACAGAATCACAGAACATGAGGGATTGGAAGGGACCTCGAAAGATCACCCAGTCCCATCCCCCTGCCACAGCCCATGTCCAGGTGGGTTTGAAATGTCTCCAGAGAAGGAGACTCCACAGCCCCCCTGGGCAGCCCCTGCCAGGGCTCTGTCATCCTCACTGAGAAGAAATCCCTTCTCATATTGATGTGGAACCTCCACTGAGACATACGGTCTTCTTATCAACTGCCACAGATTGTTAAACACACTGGCCCATCCTGTATGACAAAACAAGCATCTGACATGTTCCTGTGCGACTGGATCGAGGGGATCCTGCTGTGGCAGGGGGATGGGACTGGGTGATCTTTCGAGGTCCCTTCCAATCCCTCATGTTCTGTGATTCTGTGAAAGCACCTTCCCCCAAACCCACTTATTTTCCTCATGACACAACATTACATGAAACAGAAAGGATCTGAAAACACACTGCAGTGGTTTAAGTACACCAGTTGCCTTTACTGGAAATAAATCCACGATGCCAACGTTAGCAACTGGCCCTTCAACGCACAGGATGGAAACAGACACTGGAAAAGTTTGCTTCGAAGCATCAGGCTTGCCCAATATCACAGCCTGACAGAGAAGACGTTGGCTCGCCCCATAAATCTCACTCAGCTGAAGTTAAATGCAGTCATTCACATGCTCTGTAATTTCCCTGAACTCAGTTATCTCATCAGAGAATCACAGAATCATTCAGGTTGGAAAAGACCCCTGGGATCAGCGAGTCCAACCATCTACCCTACTCCACAAGGTCACCCCCAAACACCATAGCTAAGCAACTTTCAAACACATCCAAGGATGGGGACTCAACCCCCACCCTGGGCAGCCCAGACCAGGGCCTGACCACTCTCTCCAGGAAGAACTTCTCCCTGATGTCCAGCCCAAACCTCCCCGGTTGGATCTTGAAGCCCTTCCCTCTGCTTCTGTTGCTAATGACCTGTGAGAAGAGCCCAGCACCAACATCTCTGCAGGGTCCTTTCAGGGAGCTGTAGAGAGCGATGAGGTCTCCCTCAGCCTCCTCTTCCTCAAACTAACCAGCCCTAGCTCTCTCCATCTCTCAGTCTCATCAGATTGACTCTCCAAGCCCTTCCCCAGCTTTGTTGCCCTCCTGTGCCCTCACTCCAGCACCTCGCTGTCTCCCTTGTTCTGAGGTGCCCAGAACTGGACCCAGTCCTCACGGAGCAGCCTCCCCAGTGCCGAGTTGCCCTCCTGTGCACTCGCTCCATGAAGAACAGGAACACAGTTAGCAGGACCTCACCGAAGATCAGTAATAGATTGTCTGTGGTAACACTCAGCCCGGTGCAGACCCGCTTGCCAACCAAAAGGGAACACCCAACCCTGCTAAGGCACCTGAAGCACGACTTCAGCTGTGGAACAGCAGGTGTCAGGCGGTGTCATATTTATGAATATTAAAAATGCTGGTTTTGTCAAAATGCTTCTGCTTTGCTGTTCTCAAGATGAAGTCTCGGCCGTCCCTTCGTACGTCAGTCCATACATTTGCAAAAAAAATCTTCAGAGGAAAGAACCAGATGCCAAAAGTCTGGAATTTTACTACAAACAGCAATTTACAGTAAAATATGAAAATACTGAAACCAGATTTTGCTGTGCCTGGGCCCAATTTCCAGCAGTGACGTGATAAACAAGATGCAATGGAGCAACTGTCAGCTTTGTGATATTGAAGAATATGAAACAGCTTTCTACACCCAAAAATGGATCTGGGCATTTTGTTTGTAGGCTACAACAACAGAGAAAAGGGCTTCGCTCTTTATCTGGGAGTGATTACAAAATATTGCCTGATGAGTATCTGGAAAGTTGATTTGAAATTGGTTTACTGAGCATTTACTGTTCCACAACATTACTACCTCCCTGCATTTAATACTGCAGAACAGGAAGGGAATTTCTTGCCTGCTAGCCTCCAGAAATACACTTCAGCACATGGCCATGTTCCTGTGCAGCTCAATCTAGGGGTCCTGGTGTGGCAGGGGGACTGAACTGGCTGATCTTTGAGGTCCCTTCCAACCCCTCATGTTCTGTGACTCTGTGCTTTTGCAAAACCCCTGCAGTACCATCAAATACTGGGCAGAACGTTTTGGTGCCAATCTGCAGTGTCGGTATTTTTAAGCTGGCAGAGCTATGTCAGTATGAACTGGCAACTTTATGCTGTCAGATGAATTCCTACTGTTCCCTACAATTTAATTCAGGATCCCTGTCAGAAAAAAATCCAGAGAACTTTTCATAACAGCTTGTGAATCACAGACTCACAGAACATTAGGGATTGGAAGGGACCTCGAGAGACTATCCAGTCCAATCCCCCTGCCACAGCAGGATCCCCTAGATCCAGTCGCACAGGAACATGGCCAGGTATCTACCTGGATGTGTTAAATATCTCCAGAGATGGAGACTCCACAACCCCCCTGGGCAGCCTCTGCCAGGGCTCTGCCACCCTCACTGGGAAGAAGGTCCTTCTCACATTGATGTGGAACCTCCTCTTTCCCAACTCACACCCATTGCCCCCTGTCCCATCACTGGGTGTCCCTGAGCAGAGCCTGGCTCCATCTTCCTGACACCCACCCTTCACAGATTTATCAACATTCATGGGGTCACCCCTCAAGAGCCCCAGCTCCCTCAGCCTTTCCTCAGCAGGAGGATGCTCCCCTCCATCATGTCTGTGGCTCTGTGCTGGACTCCCTCCTGCAGTGCTGTGTCCTTCTAGAGCTGAGGGGCCCAGAACTGGACACAACAGTTTCAGTAATTTCTGTAACAGACATTTTCAACACAGATCATTCAATAATTTCCCAATTTTTAAAACCCACACAATACTCTGCCTTCCTGGTTCTCTTCCTGCTCTGCCAGCCACCGCTTCAGTGGTCTGCACCATTTCATGGGCCTTCCTAAAGAAACCAGGAAGAGGAGGATAATTTTTCCTTGAGTGTTTTCTTTTTATGACTTCATCTCATGATTAGGTTTGTTCCAGTCACTATTTACACTTAATTTCATGTCCCGTTGCAGTGAATCAATTCTGACTCTGACGCTGCCTGTCAGAAACATTAAACGCTTCTCGCTCGCTGCTCCCCAACACTTCTGCTTGCTGACTGGACCAGTCTTGTTTCCATCTGGCTCCCCAAGTTAATTCATAATCCAGTGTCTTATTCACACACAAATAAACTCTGTGGGTTTTTTTTCCTAGATACCTCAGCCCTTTACAAATGAACCTCACAGTTAATATTTTGAAAGCCTTTAGCTCCAAGAGAGAAACGTTACAAGTGATGCAGCAATTCACAGGTCTTCAATCTCCTTCCAAATCATTATCTGAGTGTCTCCTCTGCCAAGAAGCACACGGCTCCACATGCCCCTCTCTGCAGCCCCCTCAGCCACACTCAGCGTGCTTTCCTGTCTCACGTGTCATCCACTGTCACATCTCGGAGCTGACACTTACGCGAGAGCTATCTGCGCTCCGTAAGCTCTGGCGCGATGCAGGCTTTTCTCAGCCAAGTGCTTGGTCAGAGATTGCACCTTGGTTTTGGAACCAGCTCAGTCCCTCCCCCAAACGCCAGTGCCTTTCAGATGCTTTATCTTCATTTCTGGGCGCTGCCTGCGACAGTGCGACCGGGACGCTTCCCTTCCACTGGGGCTGCAGTAAATCCGGGAGCACGGCCTCACAGCCGGCCTCCTCTTCAGTTACTTGAAGATTACTAAATATATTAAGTGCTTCCTAAATAGGTCTTGTCAGAAATAAAACGGCTCTCTGTTTTCCTCTGCCAGACACTCGTTATTAAAGATAGCAAAGTGGTGTTTAAGCCTTTTCCAGCTGTCCTCCACATTTCCAGAGTTCCAACACCAGGAGGTTTTTTAACTGTTAATCTTTTCACTCATGTGAAGGGGTCTCCTTTTCTTTTAAATTCATTTTACTTGTGTTCTTCAGAGTTAAGCCAGAGCAAAGGAGTCTGACAGTCAGGAGCTCTCCTTCTCTGGAGACATTTAAAACCTGCCTGGATATGTTCCTGTGCGACTTGGTCTAGGGGATCCTGCTGTGGCAGGGGGACTGGACTGGGTGATCTTTCGAGATCATTTCCAGTCTCCAACGTTCTGTGATTCTAAACAAGCAGGATGAATTTTATAAATGTTAAAATCATTTCGGTTGTGAGAGACCTTTATGATCATCAAGTCCAACCGGCTGAAACTAATGTGACGTAGAATAATAGACACATCAAGGCTGGAAAAAAGCTTCAATCCACCCTACAGCCCCTAATCACTAACTCATCTCATGAAACACTACACCTGCCCCTCTTTTAAAGACCTCCAGGGATGGTGCCTCCGTCACCTCCCTGGACAGCTTCTTCCAAGGCCTCACCACTCTCTTGGAAAAAGTTTTCCTAATATCCTCCTCTGGCACAACCTGACCCCATTTCCTCTTGTCCTATCATTAGTCACCGGGGAGAAAAGGCCAACACCTGTCTTACCACAACCTTCTTTCAGGTAACTGAAGAGAGCAATGAGGTTGGAACTAGATGATCTCTGAGGTCCCTTCCAAGCATTCTATGATTCTATGATTAGTTTACCTTACCCAGATCACCACTAAAGGATGTCCTTCAGCTCTGTAGCTACACAGTGGTTAAGCACATGGAGACCATCATCACAGCTGTCAGTACACACACACAAGCATTCAGGTTGGAAAAGATCCTTGGGATCATCGAGTCCAACCACCAACTCTACAAGTTCACCCCTAAAGCAGATCCCTCAACACTACATCTAATTGTCTTTTAAACTCATCCAGGGTGGTGACTCAACAACCATCCTGGGCACTACCCAGAGCCTCCAGAAGCACAGTTACTCTCTGGACCCATGATGGTTACAAAGACCATCCTGTTGGCCTTGGAGAAGCCCAGAGCACTGCTGGAGCAAACACGGGCATGAGAGCAGTGGAAAAGCACACACAGCTCTGGCTGCAGGAGGAACAGAACTGATCTATGGATGGGCTCAGCTGCAGGAAGGTCAAGGTGTAACGAAAGCAAAAAGAGCAGCTCAGCAAAGTGTCAAGGTCTCCTGTTTATTGAGGTCAGTGGTTCTGGAGGCACAAAGATGATGGCATGGAGCATCTCCCTGCTGAGAAAAGGCTGAGGGAGCTGGGGCTCTTGAGCCGGGAAAGCAGGAGACTGAGGGGTGACCCCATAAATGTTTATGTGAAGGGTGGGTGACAGGAGGACAGAGCCAGGCTCTGCCCAGGGGCACCCAGTGACAAGACAAGGGGCAGTGGGTGTGCGCTGGAGCAGAGGAGGTTCCACATCAATGTGAGAAGGACCTTCTTCATGATGAGGGTGACAGAGCCCTGGCAGGGGCTGCCCAGGGGGGTTGTGGAGTCTCGTTTTAAAACCCGCCTGGACATGTTTCTGTGCGACTGGATCCAGGGGTTCCTGCTGTGGCAGGGGGATTGGACTGGGTGATCATTCGCGGTCCCTACCAATCCCTCATGTTCTGTGATTTTGTGATTCAGACGGAGGGCAACGAGGAGGCCGAGTGGGACGGATGAAGCCGCTGTCCCCTGCGGAGGCGGCGGCAGGGAACGCCGCGGGTGGCCCCGCCAACCCTCGCGCGGCAGAACCCGCAAGGCCGCAACACCCCTCCGGACCCTCAGGCCGCCGGCCCCCGGCCCCGCCGCCCCACAGCGCCCCGCCCCGACTCACCCCACAGCACGGCCGCGGCGGCGCCGGAGGGCTCCGCTAGGCGTCGTCGCAGCTCCAGCGGCCCAGCGCGGTCGCGTAACGCGTGGAGCGCGGCGTCGGGGGGCGGCGCTACCAGGCGCTCCCACAGCGCGCGCGTGTAAAACTCCACGGTGTGCGCGCGGCACAGCGGGAGCGCGCGTGCCAGGAACCGCTCCACGCGCCCGAGCGCGTCCGCAGCCTCCGCCGCCGACAGCTGGGGCGGGAGCGCGCTGCGCGGCCTCGACATGGCTCCGCCGGCCGAGGCTGCCTGCATCTGCGCTCGACTAGTCGGGGCTGCCGCCGCCGGCGGCTACGTAGGCGGATGAATCGAGCGCCGAGCGGCGGCGCCGTAGCTCAGTAACATAGGGCGCATGCGCGGAGCAAGCGGAAGCAACGGCAATGGCGGCGGCCCGGAGCGCGGCTGCTGGGTTGGCGGCCCGAGGGCGCCGGGGGAAGCGGCACTGGAGACCCGAGCTGCTGCGCGGTGCCCTAGGCAGCGTCCAGGAAGGTCAGTCGGGGATCGGGCAGCCGCGACTCCACCTCCGGGAGAGACAGTCCTGGGCCTGGGCCACGCACCCCGGTGTTTGAGCTGTAGCTGCAGCTACAGCTCAAGCTCGAGCCGGGTAGTGGTGGTGCTGTGCGTTGGGAATAAGTTCTCTTTGTGCTGTGCAGTCACAAAACCACAGAGCAGCAGGGACTGGAAGGGACCTCGAGAGATCATCCAGTCCAGTTCCCCTGCCGCAGCAGGATCACCTCGATCCAGTCGCACAGGAACGTGTGCAGGCGGGTTTGAAACGTCTCCAGAGAAGGAGACTCCACAATGAAGATTATTTGAAGAGAGGTTCAGAGTGAAGGTGACAGAGCACTGGGTTAGGCTGCCGAGAGGGTTGGTGTGGTCTCCCTCTCTGGAGATACCCAGAACCCATCTGCTTGCAATCCTCTGTGATCTGCTCTAGAGGAAGCCTGAACAGGTTGGAGAGATGGGAGGGGAGACATTCAACGAACTCCAACCAGGGCAGTGTAGAGTCTGGCTTCTGGGAAAGAACAACCCGAGGGACTAGGATAGGGTGGGGAATGACCTGTTGGAGAGCAGCCTAGAAGAAAGGGACTTGGGGGTCCTGGTGGCCAGCATGATGACTGGAAGCCAGCAGTGGACCCTTGTGGCCAGGAAGACTAACAGCATCCTGGGGTGGATCAGAAAGAGGAAGCTTAGCGGATCCAGAGAGGTTCTCCTCCTGCTCTCCTTTGCCCTGGTAGGTCACATCTGGAATATTGTCTCCAGTTGTGGGCCTCTCAGTTCCAGAAGGACACAGAGCTGCTGCACAGAGCCCAGCACAGAGCCACAGGGATGATGGAAGGAGGGGAAGGAGGATCTCCGTGGTGAGGAAAGGCTGAGGGAGCTGGGGCTCTGGAGGTTGGAGAAAAGGAGCCTGAGGAGTGACCTCATTAATATTAATAAATATGGAAAGGGTGGGAGTCAGGATATGTGTTTAACTTCAGTGCAGGTGTGTTTAACTCTTTTTCTTTCAGGACGAGGATTTGCATTTCGGAGAAAACAAAAAGTTGAAAGACAATACAGGAGGCTGTTGAAAAGACGAAGGAAGGCCAATTCACAGCAGGATGATCAGTTTACTGACACTTACCCAGAGCACTTGAAACATCTTTACCTAGCAGAGGAAGAAAGGCTTAAGAAGACACGGCGCAGGGCTCCAAGTAATTCAGCTTTATCAGAAGAAAACCATAATGAGGCAGGACAGTAAGTTGTAAAAATACGTTTTTAAGAAAAGAACTGTTTTCATTGTTAAATTAACATCTTAGATCTTATGCTCTATGTGGTGGTTTTCTTTAGTTAAAATGTGGCAGCTAGGTCTTACCTGTTTTTAACTAATTCTCTGAAAACTTAATGATGTGTCTTTGTTGTGTTTGCATCAGAAACAGAGTGGGTGAGCTGTCAGCAAAGCAGCAGGGTGGTGGTGGAGTCCCCATCCTGGATGTGTTTAAAAGTCGCTGAGATGTAGTGTTGGGGGATCTGGTTTAGGGGTGAACTCGTGGAGTAGGACTGGTTGGACTTGATGATCCCAGGGGTCTTTTCCGCCCTGAATGAATCTGTGTTTAGAGCTCCAGTCCTCAGAAGTAATATACCACTTGCCATTGATTTTTAAATTCATGTGACTTTTCAGAAATGCTTTTAGCACTCTCTTTCTGTTCCCAGTTTGACATCTTCTTCACCTTGCACTTGTTTGGCAAGAGTGAGCAGTACTGGGTGCTGGTTTTCTTTGAGGGGTGTGGATTTTAACTAGGAACTTCAAAAACAAAACTCACAGCTGGAGGATTTAGTAAAATCTTAAGGCAGTAAAGTATTCTTGATCAGTATAATAATTTTAAATAATAGTAGAGATGTTGTGATAGTTTTCCAGCTGGGTTTGAGGGGCATTTGGGGTTTTGTTTGAAGTTTACTTCCAATAACTGGAGAAGTCAGGTGGAGCTTCTCACTGGTGTTCTTACAGATGTCACTGTGTGACAGTAATTGCCACTGAAGTCACAGGCTTGCAGGATGTTAGGGATTGGAAGGGACCTCGAAAGACCATCCAGTCCAATCCCCTCACCACAGCAGGATGCCCTAGATGTCTTTAAACCAGAGAGGTTCTAAATTTCAGCTGTGGTTGCTGCAATTATAACCCAGAGAGTTAATAACTGAGCAGCAGTGTGACTGCTGATCTGTGAGGCTGCGTGGTGCGGGGAGGCTCTTAGACTTCAGTGTCCTGTGGGAGTGTGAAACCAGCCACGTGTTAGGTGCCTGTCCCTTGCACGTGTTGCAATGCAAGTAGCTCTGTGCTTGACTTGTCTGGGGTTCCATGATGGTTATGCAGTAGTGCCACGAGGTGGAGATGAGCATAAAGCAAGGATTTGTCCTCCTCCAGCACAGAGAGAGATCTCTGTCAAGTAAATCACGAGCTGATAACTGCGCTTCCCTTTTTGATCACCTCTCTGAAATCTCCTTACATGATGAAGGCTACTTTGCAGCTTTTCGTAGTGTTGGCACTGATCAGCAAGTTACTTTGTAAATTGTGGGGTGTGTTTTTCAAGTGTGAAACATCTTTGCTTCTAGCAGTGTTTATGTGATGCCTTTGTTGCGAATCAGAAAAGAATACTTAAGAACTAAACAAACAGAAAAAGTCAGCAGTAACAGTAACTGCCAGGGAAAGGCCACCACCTTTTTACTGTTTCCTGTGGTGAAAGATGCCTGGGCAGTTTTTTGTATTGAAATTCAGAAGGAATGTCATTTCACAGAATCACACAACATTGGGGATTGGAAGGGACCAAGAAAGACCATCCAGTCCAATCCCCCTGCCACAGCAGGATCCCCTAGATCCAGTCACACAGGAACATGGCCAGGTGGATTTTAAACGTCTCTAGAGAAGGAGACTCCACAACCCCCCTGGGCAGCCTCTCCCAGGACTCTGTCTCACTGGGAAGAAGGTCCTTCTCAGGTTGATGTGGGGCTACCTCTGTTCCAGCTCACACCCGCTGCCCCATGTCCTGTCATTGGATGAGGGTTATGTCTCCTTGCTGAAAGGCCATAAGTGAAGGACATGCACTTTTTCTTACAGGTCTGTTACCTCTGAAGAGAAGTTTAAGAGGAAAACGTCTAATCAGAAGGCAAAAGAAGAGTATGAGAAAATACAGGCTGAGCGTGCTAGAAAGAAAGAGGTCAGTCTTGAACAGAGATCCTCCTCGGTTGTAGACCAAGGCTGCATTAAAACCATTCCTAGCTCTCAGCCTTGCGTCTGCTCCCAGACAGGGCAGCGGGAGAGGGGCACAGGTGTTGGAGCGTCACTCTTTCTCAAGTTGGCAGTGATATCTGGGCGTGCGGGTGCTCACACTGACGGCAAACACGGGATAGAAATGAGTTGGTGAGATTTTATTGCAGCAGTTGATACACCCGGAAAAGCTTGCACAGAATCACAGAACATTAGGAATTGGGAGGGACCTGGAAAAATCATCAAGTCCAATCCCTCTGCCAGAGCAGAATCTCCTAGATCAAGTTGCACAGGACCCTGGGGATCAGCGAGTCCAACCACCAACCCTACTCTACAAGGTCACCCCTAATCCACATCCCCCACCACCACATCTAAGCAACTTTTATACACATCCAGGGATGGGGACTCAACCCCCACCCTGGGCAGCCCAGTCCAGTGCCTGACCCCTCTCTCCACGAAGAATTTCTACCTGATGGCCAGTCTAAACCTCCTTTGTTGAGAAGGCTTGAAGCCCTTCCCTCTGCTTCTGTCACTAATGACCTGTGAGCAGAGCCCAGCACCAGCATCTCTGCAGGGTCCTTTCAGATGGTTGTAGAGAGCGAGGAGGTCTCCTCTCAGCCTCCTCTTCCACAAACTAAACAGCCCCAGCTCTCTCCGTCTCTCAGTCTCCTCAGACTTCTTCTCCAGGCCCTTCCCCAGCTTTGTTGCCCTGCTCTGCACTTGCTCCAGCACCTCAATGTCTCCCTTGGACTGAGATGCCCAAAATTGGACCAGGACTCAAGGTGCAGCCTCCCCAGTGCTGAGTACAGGGGGACAGTCACTCTTGAAGCTTTAGGCAATAGGATGTGTTGTGACTGCAGAGGACTCGAACAGGCTGCTCAGGGGGGTTGTGGAGTCTCCTTCTCTGGAGACATTTAAAACCCTCCTGGACATGTTCCTGTGCAACTGGGTCTAGGGGATCCTGCTGTGGCAGGGGGTTGGAGTGGATGATCTTTGGAGGTCCCTTCCAGTCCCTGATGGTTCTATCATACATGTGGAAAGAGTGTCCTGATGAAGCTTTTAAGAGCACTGGTGTTCCCAGTGCCTGGTGCTTGGCTGCTGGACCAAAGCTTTACAAAAATGCCTGCAGGCTTCACGGCTGTAGAACGTGTCTGGTTGTTCCCTAACCTGTCTGTTGGCTTAATTGCAGGAAGCAGAGAAAAGGAAGCAGCAAAGAGAAGCAGCTCAGCGGTTGTACAGGCAGAAGAAAATGGAAGCTTATAAAATCCTGAGTAAGAAGACAAAAAGGGGGCAGCCAAACCTCAACTTGCAAGTGGAGTTTCTTCTTCAGAAAATACAGCAGAATACATGAAGTTGTGCTGAGTCCTCATCGCAGGGTTTGAGTTACTTGTGGATGTTTTGTTAGGTTCTTCTTAATAAATGCTGACTTTTCCCTTCTGTATGGCTTGTCCTTGACTCTTGGGTCCAGGCAGGAAGGATATCAGTCCTGAAGGATGTATCCTGCTCTGAGAGTGAGCGTTTGGAGCTGTGGCTGCTAAAATTGTGCTGACTGGAAAGGGCTAAAAATAACAAGAAGGACGATGTGGGGGGGGAGCATCTGCCTGATGAGGAGAGGCCGAGGGAGCTGGGTCTCTTGAGCTGGGAAAAAAGGAGACTGAGGGTTGACCCCATGAATGTTGATCAATATGTGAAGGGTGGATGTCAGGAGGATGGAGCCAGGCTCTGCTCAGTGCCACCCAATGACAGGACAAGGGTCAGTGGGTGTGAGCTGGGACAGAGGAGGTTCCACATCAATGTGAGAAGGACCTTCTTCCCAGTGAGGGTGACAGAGCACTGGCAGGGGCTGCCCAGGGGTTTTGTGAAATCTCTTTCTCTGGAGACATTTAAAACCTGCCTGGACACGTTCCTGTGGCTTGATCCAGGGGAAGTAGCTGCCCTCCGGCGATGCCTGTCTCGCTGGCAGTGCATTCAGCTGGCCTGGGCGGTTAGGGTCTGCCGTGCACATCCAGCCTCTGCACTCAGTGCACGCCCAGCGTGTCTGGTGTGGCCCAGGCTCGTGGGGCTTGTGGCAGGAGGCTCCACAGCTGACCTGCACAGACACTGAGCTGCGTGCTCACATATGTGGCACAGAGCTAACTTCCACTTGCCGCCCTCCATGTCCCTTCCGCTCCCTAGTGTTCTGTGGTCCTGTGACCCCTCCCTGACAGCTGGCAGCACAGTTCTCAAGTCTGTGTCCCTGAGCCCGTGTCCATGCTGCTGGTTATTTAGAGGTTGTGTGAGAGTATGAGCTCATCAGACCTTGTGAGAAAACAGTACTGAATGTAAAACACCCACAGACACCAGGTCCTGCCTAAGCCAAGCGGATTGTTCATCAAGGCAGGTGCTTTTGCTTCGGCGTCATCTTGCACTTTGCATCTTATTTTCTGATGGTGGCTTCAAAAAAAAGCAACTTGATTTACATAGGTCCTGGAGCATTTATCTGCTGCAGGGAAAACAGCTCATCTGAGATACAAAGCTGCAACACACAGTATTTTATAGTCCACTGCAGTCATTAGTGTGTTCAGAGAAACACGGGATCATTTCTGCGCTTGAACACAGTGAAATGCACTTCGTGCTGTTCTGCTGTCTCCAAATAATGTCCTGTGTCTAGAAATTCTGGATGTAAAAATAACGAGTGCTTGTCACAGAGCCAGAGAATAATTCTCCTTGGAAAGGACCCCCTGGATCACTGAGTCCAGCCAGACTCACAACAGCAACAAACCTAAAGACCTGATGGATTGAAAAACCAACCCCTCCATCCCTGTCCCTACAGCAGGGCATGAAGCACCATGGCTGCATGGTTCTGAAACACCTCCAGGGATGGGGACTCGACCTCCCTGGGAAGGCCCTTCCAGTGCCCAGCCACTCCTGCTGTAAAGAATCTCTTCCTAAGATCCAGTGCAAATCTCCCCTGCCTCAGCTTCAGACCATTGCCCCTGGTTGGGTCATTAGTTCCTAAGGAGAAGAGGCCAACCCCCACCTCTCTCCAGCCTCCTTTCAGGCAGCTGTAGAGGGCAGTGAGGTCCCCCCTCAGCCTCTGCTTCTCCAAACTAATCCTGCCCAGCCTCTCCTCACACCACTTGTTCTCTAAACCTCTCACGAACTGGGTAGCCCTGCTCTGGACACACTCCAGCATCTCAATGTCTCTCCTTTAGAGAGGAGTCCAGAAATGAACCCAGTACTCGAGGTGCGACCTCACAAGGCTGAGTCCACACCTTCCCTTCTCCTGCAGACCAGCTGTTCCTCATCCAGGACAGGATCCTGTTGGCCTGCTTGGCCACCAGGGCTGTGTCACAATTTTTACTGATATTTATGCCTTTTTCTGGCATTTGTTTCATTTGAGAGGGTTTTTCCTGATGGTTTCTCTTACAGATAGTACAACTAGAACGGGCATGTTGGCTGGTGGGAGCACCATGAGGAACTTTCTTTGTCCCAACACATCCCAACATGTCCCATCAGGTCCCAAGGAGGGAACGCCAGACATTGGCATTTGGCTTCACAGGGACCTCCAAAGATCATCCAGTCCAGTCCCTCTGCCACAGCAGGATCCCCTCTCTCCACTGGCACAGGAACGAGTCCCTCTCACTAAAATGACACCACCAGGAATCAGTGTGTGATTAGCAGAAGATGTCTGCAGAAAGGAGACTGAAGGGCAACCTCGCTAATGTTGATAAACATGTGAAGGGTGGGTGTCAGAGGGATGGAGCCAGGTGGTCTCTATCTCATCTAATGAGAAGGGCCAAGAGGTGTGAGCTGGAACAGACTTAGGGGGTCATGGGGATGGAGCCAGGTGGTCTCAATCTCACCTAATGAGAAGGGCCAACTGGTGTGAGCTGGAACAGAGGAGGTTCCACATCAGTATAAGAAGGACCTTCTTCCCTGTGAGGGTGGCTCAGTGCTCTGTCTGGACTTTATCCCTCTGCTTTACCAAAAGACAAGAGAGAGGGGGCAGACACAGATGAGGATAAAGCTGACCCTACAGACCTTGGATTTTCAGAGGTCCTCCACACCGCACTCAAGGGACTTGGAGGGTGTCATGGAGGCTGCCACCCTGGGACACCTAAGCAGGCACAAAGAGGCCATGGACACAAAACCCTGGCACTGGTAAAGTACCTAATTACCTTTCTGACCAACCTCTGGTCTTTGTGTTTTCTTCTCTTTTTTCTTATCTGCTGCTCTCACAGAGGGGTTGTGGGGGACTCCTCTGGAGACTTTCAAAAACCTGCCTGGTCATGTTCCGGGGCAGCTTGGTCTAGGGGATCCTCCTGTGGCAGGGGGGTTGGACTGGGTGATTGTTTGAGGTCCCTTCCTAATGTTCTGTGATATTCTAGGGGATCCTGCTGTGGCAGGGGGGTTGGACTGGATGGCCTTTTGAGGTCATTTCCAATCCCTAATGTCCTGTGATTATCTAGGGGGGTTGGACAGGCTGATGTTTCCAGGTCCCTTCCCATCCCTAACGATCTGTGGTTCTGTGATCCTCTGGAGAAGTTTAAAACCCACCTGAACACGTCCCTGTGTGACTGGATCCAGGGGACCCTGCTGTGGCAGGGGGACTGGACTGGATGGTCTTTCAGGGTCCCTTCCCATCCCCGATGCTCTGTGACTCTGTGATCCTCTGAGATGTCTCAAGCTTTGCTGAAGAGTGAAGGATGGGGAGAGAAGCGCCTCAGTCACGCACAGACCTTGCCTGGTGCCCAGGCAGTGCCTCAGCACGGCCGGTCCTCACCCGACGGCTGCCCAGCTGTCCGGACTGTCCCCAAGGCTGTGGCCATCTCACTGGCCGGACCTGCGAGCAAGCGCTTTCCGGGGTCCTGTGCTCCGCGTGCGCGAGAGGAGCCCGCTGGGTGGAGGCATGGAGCTGGGTTTCAGCGGGGCGCGGAGGGTCCTCGGCTCCTGGGCGTCAAAGAGGGAAGGGACCGCGGGATCCGACGCCGGCAGGTGTGTTCGGTGAAGTCCGTGAGGCTGGGGGCTGCGCCTCCCTGACAGCCTCCTGGGTAGAGCTGGGAATGGTTTCTGGCATCAGAGCATCCGGGACAAACCCGGAGAACTTCTCGAGCTGTCGGCCCCATTTGTTCATTTGGTGCTGGCCAGTTGCACTTCGGGCCACATCCTGCTCTAGCTTGGCCACCTACACGGCCAGCGCTGGCACAGGGACGCAGGTATTTAGGCTTCGTGATCTACACAGGAGGGCATCTTGACCTCTTGGGGTGGATCAGAAGCGGGGTGGCTATTAGATGGAGACAGGTTGTCTTCCCTTCTGCTCTGCCCTGCTGAGACCACAGCTGGAATCTTGTGTCCAGTTCTGGCCCCTCAGCTCCAGAAGGACACAGAGCTGATGGAGAGAGCCCAGCGCAGAGCCACAGGGATGGTGAAGGGAGGGGAGCATCTCCCTGCTGAGGAGAGGCTGAGGGAGCTGGGGCTCTGGAGCTGGGAAACGGAGCCTGAGGGGTGACCCCATGGGTGTTGATCAATATGTGAAGGGTGGGTGTCAGGAGGATGGAGCCAGGCTCTGCTCAGGGGCACCCAATGATAGGACAAGGGGCAGTGGGTGTGAGCTGGGACAGAGGAGGTTCCACATCAGTGTGAGAAGGACCTTGTTCATGGTGAGGGTGCCAGAGCCCTGGCAGGGGCTGCCCAGGAGGGTTGTGGGGTCTCCTTCTCTGCAGACATTTCAAACCCACCTGGACACATTCCTGTGTGACTGGATCCAGGGGATCCTGCTGTGGCCAGGGGATGGGACTGGATGATCTCTCGAGGTCCCTTCCAACCCCTGATGCTCAGTGATTCTGTGCACAAAACCAAGGGGCTTCCTAAAGAACCAGGGAGGAAGAGGCTCTTCAACCAAAGGGAAGGATTCCCATTGCATTTTGTGATGGACATGGATCATCTTTGAACCTTCTGGCTTGTGAACAGTTAACCAGAACCTCTTGAATCACCTAAGATTTGTTTCCCTAAATTACTCCCCGAGTCCCTGCAAGTCACAAGGTCTCTCGTTGTAGCCCCTTCCTGGGTAAGAAGACGACTGGGGTCTTCACTGCAGTATTCAAGCAGCTGGTGGCCAGCTGCGTGTGTGCGTGGGCAGCCGCAAACACCCCTGAAGGTGCTGCGAGGTGGGGACTGACGCCCCGGGCACTTCCTTCGCGTCAGGGGCTATTGATCGCTGGGCTCAGGCAGCCATTGTCTGCTGAGAATGTGCAGGGTTTGAGCAGTTGCCAGCTCCTCGTTGCTCAGCAACTGCACTGGTCCCTTTCAGCTTCTTGTGTGTGTGGGGCTTGTGCGGATGGGTTCTGTTCAATGTGGAATGAAACCCTTAACTGTTTAATGACCACATCAGCCCCTTCTGCTTCAGAAGTGCTGCCAAGCGGTGCATGCTGTGGGTTCTCCTTTGCAGCTTGGACTATGGAGAGGAGTCTCTGGAGGTGTTTAAAACCCACCTGGACGTGTTCCTGTGTGACTGGATCCAGGGGATCCTGCTGTGGCAGGGGAATGGGACTGGCTGATCTTTGGAGGTTCCTTCCAATCACTAGGGGATTGGACTGGGTGCTCTTCTGAGGTCCTTCCAATCCCTGATGTTCTGTGAGTCTGTGAACCCACCTGGCCACCTTCCTGTGCGACTGGATCCAGGGGATCCTGCTCTGGCAGGTGGATTGGACTGGCAGATCGTTCGAGGTCCTTCCGGTCCCTGATGTTCAGTGATGAACACGGTGTTCTCCAGCACCACGCGAGCGACGCGTGTCGTTGTGTGATGAGGGTGCAGCCTCCTTTCCACGTCTGGCTTGGAACATTCCGTCATAGGCAGCCATGAAGAACCTCTGCGACTGCCCACTAAAGCTTCTCAGCCGCGTTTCTCTTTCTATTCTTAATCTCAAACTGCTTGTGCCGTGTTGGTTTCTAGTTATACCTGCCCCTAGCTCGTGGATCTTCCAAGCAAATTGCTGTGCGGCCAGGAGCAGCGTCACAGTCGTCACCCAAGAGCCAGCAGGGCAGGCTTCCACGTCCCGACGCGCGTTTGGAACGGGTGGCAGGACAGCATGGTGCAGTGAACTAATTATGAGGAGTCCTTCTGGGAGTTGAACCAGGGTTTCTGAGGAGCCCCATTAGTGGAGCCAGGAACGTGTCTTTGCAGGGCTCAGTCAGTGCAGGCTTCCTGTCCTCGTGTTTCCCCTCTTCAGCTGGGGAAACCAGCGCCGGGAGGCCGCTAGCCCGGGGGGCATCTGCTATCTCTGCGGTGCCTCTCTGCAGCACCCCGGAGCAGTTCAAAGCCAAGGTGAGCCCGGGGAGCTCTGTGACCAGTTCTGTTGGCTTCTCAGGCAGGCGAGTCGGGGAAGACTTCTTCTCTGCGGCGCTTTGCCCTCCCTTTTCCTCTGGAGGGGGGACCTGCGGCATCTCTGCAGACGCACCTGCTGGCCCAAGAGGCTTGAACGGCCTCGGCTCGCCAGCCGCTGCGCTCTGGGAGTTTCCAGCTGTGGAAAGGGCTGGGCTTCGCAGAGGCCGAACTTCCTGGGTCTGTTTCTACCGGGCAAGGTCTGGCGTGGACCTTGTCGGTCACCAAATGTCCCCTCACGCTTCTGCACCTCGAGCTGCGTGCGTCCCAGCTACCTTATCCCCTGTGGCACGAGAGTGCTCTGGCTCACAGCAGCGTGCCACACACTGGCGGTGCTGCCCACGGCCTCAGGGCAATGGGGACTGGAAGGGACCGTGAACCATCACCCGGTCCAAGGCCCTGCCAGAGCAGCCTGCCCGAGAACATCCGCTTAGAGCAATTTAGCAGAGGTTCTGTCTCTCGGGAACATGTTGGATTTCTGGACTCAGAACCACCTGGTATTTCCTGCCAGTCGTCAGTCTGTCCGTGAGAGCCTGTTCCCCACCAGGACTCCCCAGCTTGGACAGCATCCGTCCTTCAGTGGGAGCATCTCTTGCGTCTCGTGAAGCGCTGTGGCAGCGCGTTGCCAGGTTCCGGTGTCTTCCCCTGCGGCCGGTGTCTGTCAGACAGCAACGTCTGCTGAGGAGCTGTCCTGTTTCTCCTCTCTACCTGGAGATGTCAATCTGCCCACCTGTGGGAAATGCTCTGAACATCTTCGTAGCCACTGCTGCGCTTGCAGTGAAGACCTGGAGATGGCAGGTTGCACTGGAGCCACTTGGCTGCTGCAGGTTCCAGAGCAGGGCGCTCTGGGCTGCGGTGCGGCTGCTGATCGTTCCTGACTGGTCTCCCACGTCCCAGGAGATGCTCTTCTCCCTGGGCTCAACTCAAGCAAGGACAAGGATAGTAACACAGCTGTGGGCACAAAAATACCCTGGCATTAGTGGGGTGGGAGGGAGGCGGGTGCTGAGCTTGCTTTCCTCCCTTCCCTCTCCGGTTCCCACGCAGCACTCAGCAGGAGGGGCGAGATGGGAAGGACTTCTCCCGGTGGAGGTCTGCTGTTCCCTCCTGATGTGCCACCCCTCTCTCGCATTGTGGCCACATTTACCCCTGCAGAGCCCTTCTGCACCTTTGCAGCCTCCTCTGGCTCCGCTGACCTGACCAATGAGGCCGGAGCCAGAGCAAGGGTGCAGCGCTGCGAGTGCGAGTGGCAGGCGCGCGTCTCGTGGGAGAGGGGAGCCAGCGGACCCACCCCGCGCGTCCTGCTCCTCACCAGTGACTGCTGGGCGCTGGAGGCTGTGGCAACTGGAGCTAGTAGTGACTTTGGGTTTGATAACCTCTGAACTTCAGGAATTGGCATCTGTACTTTTCCAGTAGCAGCAGACGAAGCACCAGAACCAGCCGGTGAAGAGGCAGAGCAACGGGACTTTAGAGTCCTCTCTGAGAGAGTCTCGCAGCAAAGGATGGACAGGGGGGCCAGAAGAGATTCACAGAACCACAGAATCCTTAGGGATCAAAAGACCGTCTAGTCCAATCCCCTGGCCACCAGCACCCCCAGGTCCCCTCCTCTGTTTTGGAAGCTCAGCACTCCGGTTCAGTGGACCGTTGGCCTTTATTGTCCTCAGATGTTTGCGCTTCCCAGTGGCCAGCACTGGAGAGCTGCTCGTTGCCCACTGAGACCGAACCCAGAGCAGCGCCGCATCTCCTGCTGCAGACTCCATCTGCAGCTGCTTCTTGCAGGAGCCCCTGATGGTATCTGAAAACTGTTTCCATCCGGACCCGGCCTCGGTCTCGTCTGCCTGAGAGTCATTAAAGTGTCTCATTGCAGTTGTGTTTCCTGCCCCTGGCTCTCAGCCCTTCCCGGGCAGGGCTGCTCTCCTGGCTGAGCCGCGGGTCCAGCGCCGCGCTACAGGTGCCAGCGGGGATCCAAGGGGATCCAGTTGCTGCTGCGACTGAAAAATAGACCCAGCCGTAGCCACCTCTCTGGGTTGCTCACCCCCACCTCACTGAAGCAGCAGTGGAGCCTTTCCCGGCCGCATTTGCATCCCTAATGTTCTGTGACTCTGTTTGCCTTGTTCTTTCAATTCGGGTCTTAATGGCTGAGCCTTGTCTGTGAGCGGAGGAGTGGTCAGGGGTGCTGTGATTCGTCCTTCCTTTCGGTGCTGCTGCAGTGTTGCCTCTGCCTCTGCGCAGGACGAGGGGCAGCAGCTGTGAACTGGAGCAGAGGAGGCTCTGCATCAATGTGAGAGGGACCTTCTTCCTTGTGACGGTGCCAGAGCCCTGGCAGGGGCTGCCCAGGGGGGCTGTGGAGCCTCCTTCTCTGGAGACATTTCAAACCCCCCTGGCCATGTTCCTGTGCAACTGGATCTAGAGGATCCTGCTGTGGCAGGGGGATGGGGCTGGATGCTCTTTCCAGGTCCCTTCCAGTCCCTGAAGTTCTGTGAGTCTGCGGTACGTAGACCTACGAGGCTGTGTGTAACTTCCCTCACAGGTGAGGAGCCTGCCAAGCAGAGTCGACATGACCACTAGAAGCAGTGACCAGCCTACTCGCAAGAGGTGGTCCCCAAGCAGGGACCAGCAGCATCACCCCAGTACAAAGCATCCCGGCTGCAGGAGGAGACATTTTCCGTGTGCGATGCAGCCACATGCAGTGAGTCCCCCCTCTGTCCCCCTTTGCCTGCCTGCAGCGTCCTCACCAAACCTTCCCTTGGCCGCGCGCTAGCAGCCATCTCCAGGTCCTTGCCAGACCTTGTAATGAATTCCTCCTGGTTGAGCCCTGGGTTTTGGGCAGTGGGGAGCCCTGCCAGGCCCCGCCATGCCCCGCCACTTGATGCAAAGCTTCTAGCTAATTGCAGCCCTTCCCTGTGAGTTTCACTTCCCAAACTGGTTGCGGTGAAACCGCCGTTTATGGCCTTGTTTTCTGTCTGGAGCAGAATAAGTTGTTGTCATCAGCGCTCAGCGGGGAGGCAACAACTGCAGCGGCAGAGCTCCCCCCGAACACATCCCTTCTCTTAGGTAATGAGCACAGTTCATCACTAAAAATGAGCAAGTGCACCAACTGCCAAGGTTGGGTCTGTACTTGTGTGGAAATCTGGTTTCACAGGAGCCTTGACACACGTTTTGGAAGTTCTGATGGCTTTAGGGACCAACAAAGGTTGGTTTTGGGACGATATTCACAGAATGACAGAACATCAGGGGCTGGAAGGGACCTTGAAAGACCATCTAGTCCAACCCCCTGCCACAGCAGGATCCCCTAGACTCAGTCACACAGGAACATGTCCAGGTGGGTTTGAAACATCTCTAGAGAAGGAGACTGCACAACCCCCCTGGGCAGCCCCTGCCAGGGCTCTGGCACCTTCACTGGGAAGAAGGTCCTTCTCACATTGATGTGGAACCTCCTCTGTCCCAGCTCACACCCACTGTCCCTTGTCCTGTCATTAGATGCCCCTGAGCAGAGCCTGGCTCCATCCTCCTGACACCCACCCTTTCCATGTTCATCAACACGAGGTCCCCGCTCTGTCTCCTTCACCTTTTCTATGTTCCTACAATGCAAATGTATCGTCACCACTTTTGGACAGATCAAGCTGTTGTGAAAGTCAGGATTAGAGCTTCCCAGTGGAAGGGTGGTGCTGGTGGTTTCTCACCCCAGAGCCACGTGGAAATCCCATCTCGGAGCACAGCTGATCTAGATGGGTTGGGACAGCCTGAGGGAGAGAGAAGTTTGCAAAGCCTTTCACCTGCCCAACCTCTCTGTGCTTTGCTCAGAGGCTGCCCATGCTCTTCCTCTTCTGGTTTATCACCACCCCTTCCTTACTCTCTTTTGTCCCACCTTTGGACACCTTTGAGCTCTTTGTTTGGCCTTGAACCAGGTTCCATCTCCTGCCAACTGCCGTAGATGCACAAAGTGCTGGGTCTGCAGCTGCAGTTTTGCTGCCTCGTGTGAAAGCGCAGCGCTTGCTCTGGAGCGTCCTGGCTATAAATAGAAGAGAGCCTTCGTCGGCCCCCGCTGGTTTGCCAGACTGGCTGTGCCTCTGCTCATCAACCGCATCGCGCGTCGGCGCTGCCCGCGTCTCTTCGGTCATGCGACGGCAGTGTTTGGCTCAGTGCTTCTGGGAGGCTCTTTATGTCGAGTCAAAGAGATGAGGAGTTTAATATCTTTATGATGCCTACATGTTTTAACCCTTAATTTTATGTTGAGGTGCTATCTCTGGTGGGCACATAAGGGACTGTTTGAAGGTTAATTGTGAGATAGGATCATAGAATCGTTAGGGTTTGGAAGGGACCTGCAGAGATCATCCAGCCCAGTCCTCCTGCCAGGGCAGCATCTGGGGAGCAGTCACGCCAAGAACAGCCCACTGACACTGCGAGTGCTTCGTGCCCTCTTTGTCCTTTGCCGAGCAGAACACGCCGTGGCCGTATATAGACCCGACATAAATCACGAGCCTGCCCAAGGCTGGATTTTACTTTCTGTTTCCCAATCAATTTTGCCTTTCAACAAGCAGGCCCCCTTCAAGGCCACCCTAGGAACCACAGGATCACAGAACACTGGGGACTGGAAGGGACCCGGAAAGCCCGTCCCGTCCAGAAGAGAAAAGCTTTCCCGGCGTTATTGGCTTGCCCCAAACTGCACCATCTTCCCCTCTCGGTTTCAGTGAGTAAAGTGGAGGAAGTTTAAATTTCTGAGCCAAGCAGACTAATTGGATAGATGTTGGGTCTCCATGGCAGCAATGTGTCGTTGGTGTTAGCGATCGTGCAAAGAACCACAAGTGTATGATGTAGAGAGCTCCAACCCTGGGACTTATGCCAGTGATGGTCCTCAGCTCTTCACTGAATCGCAGAATCACGGAGCTTTAGCACTGGAAGGGACCTTGGAAGACCATCCAGTCCAATCCCCCTTTGGAATGAAAGGATTTGCTGTGTTCACCTCCGGAACGTCGCTGGTCTCCTCACAAGAGGAACTGGCAGCTGAGCCCATGGATTGGTTAAACTGGGGAAGATACAGCCGCTTGCTCTGGTGGGGGACTGGGCTGGAGGATCTTTTGGCGTCCCTTCCAGTCCCTCATGTTCTGTGAGCCTGGGATTTAGTCACATAAACTAATTCATTTAAAAAGCTGCTCCCTGGCAGGACAGAACATTGAGAGACACGAGCAAGTTTGATGAACATTAACTTGGGAAGAGAGAAGCAGCAGTCCTCACCATGTCTGTTGGGGAATCCAAAGAGCTGTGGCCAGCAGATCAAGAGAGGTGGTTCTGCCCCTCTGCTCTGCCCTGGGGAGTCCTCCCCTGCAGTCTTGTGTCTAGTGATTCATGGAGCCCCCAGCACAAGGAGGATGCAGACAGCCTGGAGCACGTCCAGAGGAGGGTCACTACAATGATCAGGGGGATGGAGCATCTCCCACACGAGGCCAGGCTGAGACAGCTGGGGCTGCTCAGCATGGAGAAGACAAGGCTCTGGGGGGAACCTTCTTTTGACCTTCCAGTGCCTGAGGGAGGGGGGCCTCCATGAAGGCAGGGGAAGGTCTTGTCAAGAGGATTTATTTGAACAGAACAAGGAGCAGTGGGTTCAAGCTGCGAAAGCAGAGATTGAGGCTGGATATTGGAAGAAAGCTCTTCAGTGTGAGGGTGGTTGGTGGCTGGAAGGGGCTGCCCCAATGGGGAGGTGGTGGGGCCCCATCCCTGGAGTCACTGAAGGTCAGGTTTGATAAGGCTCAGAGCAGCCTGACCTCGGTAGAGCTGTCCCTGTGTAGGGAGGCTGGACTGGATGACCTCTGGAGGTCCCTTCCAGCCTGGAACATTCTATGATTCTGCTTTCTGACACTGTCTGTGAATCGCACTCTGCCTGCTCCTGCGCATTTGCCCCTGTTGCCCAAGTTGCCCCTATTGCAGCAGCACACGACTCCCAACGCAGCTGTTCATCAGGAACCCAAATGTTTATGGAAGAAGGAGCAGAGTCAAAGGAGGAAGGTCCGATTGCCTGCGCGCATTGCCGCTGATTGAAGGTCTGCTTTTGTCTGCTCCAGCGAGAAGGGGCCGCTGCACAAAGGGAAGGCGCGCTTTGCTCGGGGAAGCGCAGTCCTGCCCGTCGCCCTCCCGTCACGCTCAAACACACTCACGTGCACGGGGCTTTGACAGGAGGAAATGAAGTGATTCACCATGACAGCACTCAGCTGCTCCTCTCCTGGGCACCCGTCCGGGTCATTGTTGGGTCTGGTGACCGAACAAAGACCAAATGTCAATGGAGATGGGCCCGGCTACGTCTGCGAGGACCCGACTGTGCTAATGGCTTTAGATCCATTAGCCAACAGCTCAATTGCATCGGTTTGTGCGGCTCTGGGAGCTCTTGGGCGCACAGTCATCCCTGGAGACCTGTGTGTCTGTGTGCTCTTCAGCCTTGAGGGTCAGCGCCGTTTCGCCTGGGTAAGAAAAAAGAACAGACTCACGGAGTCACAGGACATTAGGTACTGGAGGGGACCTCGAAGGATCACCCAGTCCAACCCCCAGCCACCGCAGGATCCCCTAGATCCAGGCATTAGGGACTGGAAGGGACCTTGAAAGACCATCCAGTCCCCCTGCCAGAGCAGGCTCCGCTGGGGTGGCCACGTGCCGCATGACAGAAGCCAAGGGAACACCAGGCCAAGCAGGCAGTGGAGCAAAACCAAGCCCTGTAAGACCTGACGCCGCTAAGCACAGCGGAGTGTTTCTTCACAGCATCATCCAACAGCCCCACGCGAGAGCAGCGCAGGGCAGCAGCCCAAGCCATATGGGTGTCTGCAGGAGCTCCAGAAAATATCACAGGAGAGGCAGCAGAAACGCTGCTGGCAGCGGGCGGGCGAGCCTGCCGAGAGCGCCACGGGAACAGACACCGAGGAAGCGTCTCTGTCACATCACCTTCCCGTTAGCACCCGCTCACGTGAACTCGGAGCACTCGCACCTCAATGCCTGAGCGGAGCGCAGCGCCGGAGGGAACCCCCGTGCTCTCCCTCTCAGGGGTGAGAGCTCCCGGGACGAATGAAAAGGCTCCACGTGAGCAAACAGCGGTAGCAGCATCCTTCAGCTAACACCAGTTGTCCTACAGCAACAGGTGATCAGTGTTGTTTTCCTATCAATATTATTTTGCATGTCAGTGTTATTTCCCAAACCTTTCAGGAGGTTGTAGAGAGCAATGAGGTCTCCCCTCAGCCTCCTCAAACTCAACAGTCCCAACTCTCCATCTCTCCTCCAAAGCCACAGATCAGGGATAGAACCACAGACTCACTCGGGCTGGAAGAGACACTTGGGATGGAGCCCAACATCAAACAACTGCACAAGTTCACCCCTAAACTATAACCTCCAACACCTCATCTAAGCTCATCCAGTGACGGGGCTGCAGCCAAGGTGGGCTAGAGGCCGGCCAGTGCGGTTCTGTCTCAGTCAGAGTCCAGAGGAAATACTGTTGGCTCATCTGTGTGATAACTGTGGGACCAGCAGTCACAAACCTGCTCCCCTGTGGTCTCCAGCCACGTAGCCCTGAGTGCAGCAAAGAGGGGCTCGTGTGCACGGGTGCGTGGAAACACACGCTGGCCGTGGGGCCAGCGCTTTGCACGCTGGCCAGCTGCTCCGCAGAGAGGAGGCCCCGCAGCCGCGCTCCCCAGCCACTGCCAACACACGAGGGAGGTGAGGCGGCTCCTGTGCTTCAGCCTCCAGCCAGGGACCCAGGTAGCAGAGCTGGGGCGGCCAAGCCTCCCCCTCGTTAGCGGGGACTAAACTGGGCCACATGTCACAGAGGATTAAGTCCGAGCCACAGCACAAAGGAGCAACTGGAAACCAAACCCCAGCTCTGTCAGGGTTTGCTCCAGCATTGACAGCGTTTTGGAGATGAGACGAGATGAGCATCTCCCTGCTGGGGAAGGGCTGAAGGAGCTGGGGCTCTGGAGCTGGGAGAAGAGGAGCCTGAGGGGTGACCCCATGAGTGCTGATCAGTAGGTGAAGGGTGGGTGTCAGGAGGATGGAGCCAGGCTCTGCTCTGGGGCATCTAGTCACAGAATCACAGAACTTTAGGGATTGGAAGGGACCTCAAAAGATCATCTGATAGGACAAGGGTCCAGCAGGTGTGAGCTGGAGCAGAGGAGGCTCCACATCAATGTGAGAAGGACCTTCTTCCCCGTGAGGGTGCCAGAGCCCAGGCAGGGGCTGCCCAGGGGGGTTGTGTAGTCTCCTTCTCTGCAGTGCTCTGGAAACAGGCTTCCAGGCTAAGGTGCTATTTTGTGGTTTCATTGTTTATAAACCTTCTCATTTATGTGTAATCACAGAGCACTAGCGATGGGGAAGGACCTCGAAAGATCATCTACCAATCCTCCTGCCACAGCAGGATCACCTGGATCCAGTCACACAGGAACATCTCCAAGTGGGTCAGAGAAGGAGACTCCACAACCCCCCTGGGCAGCCCCTGCCAGGGCTCTGGCACCCTCACTGTGATAAAGCTCCTTCTCATATCAATGTGGAACCTCCTCTGTCCCAGCTGACACCCGCTGCCCCTTGTCCCATCACTGGGTGCCCCTGAGCAGAGCCTGGCCCCATCCTCCTGACAACCCCCCTTCACATACTGATCAACATAAATGAGGTCATCCCTCAGTCTCCTTTTTTTGCAGAGCCCCAGCTCCCTCAGCCTGTCCTCATCAGGGAGATGCCCCTGACAGGGCTCCGTGTGGGGTGTCTGAACTGCTCAGACACCCAGAAGACAGGAAGTTTTCTTGGAACAGAGAACTCGGTGAATCACACAACGAATGTGACAGTGGAAAGAGTGTCCGTAACGTTCTACAGGGCATCAGCCACCAGCATGTACTTCCAAGAGCAGTGTTCTCCTACAGCTTTGTGTGCTCAGCACTTGGAGAGCCATCAGGTCTGATGCTACCAACTGGGGCTTCTCCTAAGAGATAAAGGTGGCAGGTGCAGCAGGGAGATTTTGGAAACGGTGAACTCTGATTGCTGGACCCACTGCTGCGAGGGGTGGCTGGCAGCCAGGCTAAACACATGTGGTGGGTTGTTGTTGAGCACAACCACCTCAGGTGGAACTGCAGCAGGAGTAGCTAAGGACTGTCGGAGCGTGTCATCCCGAGACAGCGACTCAACGCTGGGACAGTAGATGTCCTCTTACAGCCTGTTGGGGTTTCCTCACTTGGAGGATTCACGTTACAGTGGGACTGCCTGTGAGACTGAGTTTCCTAGTGAGGTCTGGCGGCAGACGGGCCCCAGGACTGAGTCACAGCGTGCTGGAACCATGGAATCGATCAGAGTCACAGAGCATCAGGGGTTGGAAGGGACCCCAAAAGATCACCCAGTCCAATCCCCCTGCCAGAGCAGGATCCCCTAGACCAAGTCACGATGCAAGACTCCAGGTGAGTTCTCACTCGGGCAGGTGTAGGGTGAGGAGAAGCTCTCAGCACCCCCAGGATGCTGCAGGATCACCTGTGTCTGTGTTGGTCACGCTTGTCTATTTTTCTCTTTTAATTTGAGCATCTTCTAGTCCCTCTGTCTCAATTAAAAACCATGGCCTGACTACTGCTGCTTTTGCTAAAGGAAGCAGGACAAACCTGAGCTTCTCTTCTGGACAGTCCGAGCACCAGGAACACAACCTGGGGGTTGGACTCGATGATCTCTTGGGTCCCTTCCAACCCCTAACATCCTATGAACCTTCTCCAGTACAGACCTGTTGGTGATTCTCCTGCTTCTTAAAGTTCCGCAGAAAGGAACCAACCCCCTGAGATCAGCCTCTCGCCTTGGCAGTGTCGCCACGATCCCTCGTTACAAGCGACGGTTGATGCTCTAATCTCTGAGGACAGCTTATGTAAAAGAAAACCCTCTCCAAGCGAAGTAGTGACGTCGCAGGCTGCATTGTTAAAACCCTTCTGAGCACCAGGATCCCTGTCAGGCACAGAGGCCCTGCAGAGAGCTGTGCTGGGTGGGGATGGGGAGGGCAGGTGTCAGGAGGACGGAGCCAGGCTCTGCTCAGGGGCACTCAGTGACAGGACAGGGGGCAGCAGGTGTCAGCTGGAGCAGAGCAGGTTCCACATCAGTGTGAGAAGGACCTTCTTCTTGATGAGGGTGCCAGAGCCCTGGCAGGGGCTGCCCAGGGGGTTGTGGAGTCTTCTTCTCTGGAGATGTTTCAAACCCTCCTGGATGTGTTCCTGTGTGACTGGATCTAGGGGATCCTGCTGTGGCAGGAGGATGGGACTGGATGACCCTTCGAGGTCCCTTCCAACCCCTCATGTTCCGTGATTCCTTTGAGATGGTTTAGGCGGAGAGTGTGCAAACACCTCTAGCTCAGCAAAGTCTTAATCTGCTGAATCTGAAAGAGGATTTAAGAGAAACTGATTTTTGTTCTTCCCACGAGCAGCTGCAGTTTTAGACAGTTTGTTACATAAATGGGTTCCTTGCTGCAGTCCAGCACATTTTACTCTCACGGTCCAAAGCAGGCTGGGTGAAGCTCCCTTAGTCTCTCCACATCTACATCTACATCTTATCAAAGATGATAAGAGAGGTGGAGCACCTCCCTTATGAGGAGAGGTTGAGGGAGCTGGGTCTCTTTAGCTTGGAGAAGAGGAGACTGAGGGGTGACCTCATTAATGTCTACAAATATTTGAGGGGTGGGTGTCAGGAGGATGGAGCTGGGCTATTCTCGGTGTCATGTAGTGATAGGACGAGGGGCAATGGTTGTAAGCTGGAACATAGGAGGTTCCACATCAACCTGAGAAGGAACTTCTTCACGGTGAGAGTGACAGAGCACTGGAACAGGCTGCCCAGGGTGGTTGTGGAGTCTCCTTCTCTGGAGATGTTCAAGACCCGACTGGACGGGTTCCTGTGTGACTTGGTTTAGGTGATCCTGCTGTTGCAGGCGGATTGGACTAGATGATCTTTCGAGGTCCCTTCCGATCCGTAATGATTCTATGATTCTATGATACATACACAGACACAGATGAAGCAGCCTCCTTCTCTGGAGATGTTTAAAACCCACCTGGCCATGTTCCTGTGCATCTTGATCTAGGGGATCCTGCTGTGGCGGGGGGATTGGACTGGGTGGTCTTTCGAGGTCCCTTCCAGTCCCTCGTGTTCTGTGACTCTGTGCTATTCCTTGCTATAAGTTCTCAGAGCCACGTGGTTCCTCACTGCTGTCCTCTGCACTTGGGGCACTGTCTGCTGTCCTTCTGTAGGGCCACATCACTGGGAAACAGGCTTCTATTTTTGAAAGGACTGGTCAGATAGTCTGCAGTCAGCAAATATGTGCTGCACAGTCCCCACTGGGGAAGGAATGTCGCTTTCTACTTTGGGAACCGCTCTCTCACTGAAGAGATATTCAGAGACACCAGCGCGAATCAGAATGTCTGTAGTCTTGTAACACCGTTCCCCCTTTTTAGGGGGATCCTGCTGTAGCAGGGGGTGGATGGAGCCAGGCTCTGCTCAGGGGCATCTAATGACAGGACAAGGGGCAGTGGGTGTGAGTTGGAACAGAGGAGGTTCCCCATCAATGTGAGAAGGACCTTCTTCACGGTGATGGTGATGGAGCCCTGGCAGGGGCTGCCCAGGGGGTTGTGGAGTCTCCTTCTCTGGAGACATTTCAAACCCACCTGGCCATGTTCCTGTGTGACTGGATCTAGGGGATCCTGCTGTGGCAGAGGGACTGGGCTGGGTGGTCTTTGGAGGTCCCTTCCAGTCCCTAACATGATTCTGTGACGTGACACCATGTTCTGAAGAAGCCACTCGTGCACAACTAGACTCATCACCCCAAAGAGAGGTGCCCCTTCTGGAACGATGACCAAGCACGGTCCAAGGAAGAGGCTCGCGTGGCTCAGGGGCCAAAGCAGATGCAGTCAGGCCCTGCAGTAGCAAAGTCGCTCCCTGTTCCACCGAATCTGCACGAGGAAGGGTTCGTTTTCTGCTCCACTTGCTGTCTCGCTGCAGCAGTTAGAGATGCACTGGGAGGAGAGGATGAGCTCGTTCCGAGCAGGGGCACGGCCCGTGCTGCACTCGCTGACCGTTGCGGATCGCGCTCTGACACGCGGGACGTCCTGCTGATGAGGCTTTGTCCGCGGAGGAGCCCGTGGGTGTTTGGTCTGGCCCTCAGGCAGGGCAAGGAGCGCCTGGCGTGTTCTCCTTCCCACCGCTGATGAGACGGAAGGATGGCCGCTGTGTCGCCTGGAAACACGCTGCCAGGTCAGCTCGCTCCTTTCGTGGCACGACGAAGTGGAAGACTCCTTGGGACTCCCGGACTACTGCCTGTGACTTTCAGACTTCTCCAGCTGGAGAACCCTTTCGGAGCTCTCTGTCTCTGAAGAAGCCCATAGCTAGGCATCTGAACGATCCTTCTCCCCATCCCGTCCCTCTCCCCGCTCCCTCCATCTCTCTTGCGCTGAACACCACGGCAACGGCTCCCACTTGACACGCTGGCTGGGTGCCCACGGCGAAGGGCGCAGCAGAAAGGAAAGCGCTTTGGAGTGATGCACATGCAGCTCCTCTCCCCTGTAACCATGGTTTCCTCAGTGAGTACTTCTATTGTTAGTGACTCCGTGGTAAAGGCAGAGAGGAGCACAGCAGGTCTTCCTGAGAGCAAGATGGGCTTGAGTCCAGCATGACACAACATCTCACATGAGGGAGGCAGGAGACCCCGGGGAGGGTGTTACAGCTCCCGTTCCTGTCAGGACAGTCACAGAATCACAGAGCATTAGGGACTGGAAGGGACCTCCAAAGACCACCCAGTCCGACCCCTGCTGGAGCAGGCTCCACCTCAGCCGGTCTCCGAGCGTTCTGCGTAGCGCTCTGACGTCCGAGGGCTGCCTCAGCCAGTGAAAGCTGGACTAGCACAGCCCAGGCAGAGTCTGCGGTGCTGCCGCATGCTCACTGAAGGGCTTCTTTCAACCCCCTGCTCTGGCCAGCGGGTTTGGGTTAATCGGATGAACTGGATTCCCGAGTAGACGTGATGTGGCCGCTCATGTTAGCACCTAGAACCATGGGCTCACGTGTGGAGTTATGTCTGCTCCTCTTGGACTCGTGTCTGGAGCTCGGAAGGCTGCACCTCTAGTCTCCGCTGCCGGTGTCGGATGCAGGCGCAGGGCAAGGATGGATGCAGTAGGGGAGCAAAGGGCAAAGCAGTGAGGGAAGCTGTCTGGAGGAAAAGAAACCTCCATGAGGGCACCTTTGTTTCCAAGAAATGGCAACTGGGAGGTGATGGAACTTAATGTGGCAGTGAGGCCGACAGCTAAAGCCCCGGGACAGCAGGGAATTCCAAGCACGAAGTCCAAAAGCCCCGCGGGGAGCATCAGCCCTGCTGCACGTTGTGTCCTGCGTCTTCAGAACCCGCTCTAGGAGGTTTCTATCAGCATAACGGGTCAGAAGTGATGAATCTCCAAAATCAGATCGCGTCGGGCCAGTCACTTGGTAGGAAGGTTTGACCCCTTTGTGGACACAGCAGTGACCGTCACCACAGACTGTTTGTCCTGGGCTGGGGGCAAAGCAGCCTACGTGGACCTTAGAACCACAGACCGACAGGCAGGCAGAGGTGTCTCCCTCGGTGTTAACGCCTGCATCGCAAGAGGCGATACGTAAAGGCACAGAGCTCCTCTGGGCAAGAACCACCCCAGGTACCAGCATCGCTTGGGGACTGACCTGTTGGAGAGCGGTGTGGGAGACAGGGACTGGGGGTCCTGGCAGACAGCAGGATGGCCAGGTCTAGGGGATCCTGCTCTGGGGGGGGGGATTTATCTAGGGGGTCCTGCTCTGGCTGGATCTAGGATTGGTCTAGGGGACCCTGCTGTGCCAGGGGGCTTGGACTGGATGATCTTTGGAGGTCCCATCCAAGCCCCAGTGCCCTGTGATTCTGGGCTCAAGTATCTTCAGGCCAGGCTACGCGCCGCAGAGTTTGCTGCTCACACGCAGAGGTCAGGGCAGGGCATATCTGCTTCTCACGCTATTTTTACCTCCTTCCCCTGTTCTCCCGGGCTGGGATCAGAACTCCAAGCTCCCCGGACGGTCTCGCACCGGCTCAGAAGCACTGATCCGCGTTCGGAAGGCAAACAAAACACGTTGAGAGAAGACACGCGCTCGATGATCTTTCTCACGAGCGTCACCCCCGTTGTCCTTATTCTGTCTCTTCCCTCTGCTCCGCTCAGGAGTCCTCGTTGGGCTGCAGGGTTGACAGGCCTCTGAGAGCAGGTTTATTTTTAAACAAAGTCCGCGACACGTGGGCTCCCTGATGCTGCAAAAAGGCTGGAAAACGCAGGCGGAGGGAACAGAGCAGCAGCTGTGGGAAACGTGAGGCTCGGGCTCCGGGACCTGTCGCCACCAGACGCAGCCTGAGATGAGGCTGTGGACCTCCCTGTCCTGTGCCCTCTGCCACTGCCACCCCTGTGACAGCGCTCCCGAGGGCTTGGATGTCCTGGGGGATGCCATCCCTCCAGCTCAGCACGTTGCTGGCACGAGATGCACAGGGACCTGTCCACAGTGTGGCCGCAGCAGCAGGAGAAGATGCTTCTGCAGAGGTGAAAAGCAGAGACGTGCCCCACAGCGAATGCCCGGCTTGCCCTGGGTCGGTCACAGAGTCACAGAACATCAGGGAGTGGAAGGGACCAGAAAAGATCCTCCAGTCCCATCCCCTGCCACAGCAGGATCCCCTAGATCCAGTGACACCCATCCAGGCAGGTGTTAAATGTCTCCAGAGAAGGAGACTCCGCAGCCTCACTTACAAAGTGTTCTGCTATGGACAGTGTAAGAGAGCGAACTGACAGCACGGTGCTCTCCAGGCATAGCTGCTCCTACAGGGCAGCCAAGAGCCAGCTTGGAACAGGCTGCCTGTGCTGTCCGGACGTCGAGCGAGGCTGAGGAGCCGCTGGGGCGGTGGAACCGAAGCCATAAGCAGCTCTGCTTTGGGCGGCGCTGATGACGCAGCACTTGATCCGCTCGAGGCTGCCCGCAGCGCGATGGAGGCCTGAGGAGCATCTCGAGATGGACAGCAGAACGTGTCTTAGAACAGTTCCTCAGGAAGGGAAGGGAAGGGAAGGCAGTGACACTTGGATCCAGTCTCCACTCGATGAGGCAGCCCGTGTTGATTAACAGGAGCGAGCGCAGCAACGAGGTGCAGAGGGTCTTGTCTCGGGCTGCGGGAAGGAAGTGAAACACTGGGTGAATCAACTCCACCCCGATGTAATTGGAGTAATAACTCCTGTGGCCCTTCACAGCTACGCTCACGCTGATTTCCCAGAGGCTCTCTGCAGACTGTCAGAGCTTCATGGGTTCTTCTGCACTTCCTCATGCCACACTCCTCACCTGCTGCAGCTGAGGGCTGTAACAGCCGCGCTGCTGCGTCTTCCCCGTGGGCTCCCACAGACCTGCTCTGCGCACACGCACGCGCTACTGCAGGGCCCACTCCCTGTCACGACGAGGCCCACGGGACTTGCTCCATCCCAGCTTTTGTCGCTCTCCCAGAGCGTCTCCTTTCCCTTCTCTAGGGTTTTCTGCCTGTCTTCGGTGCCACTGACCTCGGCTGTGTAACTCGGCGTCACGAGGCACAGGTACTAACCGGCAGCCTCTGCCCTGCGCAGGAACCCCGGCACAGCGAGCCCCGGCACGTCAGCCACGTGCCTGCCGGCGAGTCTGGCAACAGAGGAGCTGGGGGCAGCAGGTCAACCGCGACAATGCTGTGGAGAGCAGTAACAAGTCTCACTGTGCCGGGGTTTTTGCTTTAATGATTGAAGGCAGTACAGGTGATGGACATAAGAAGCTGAGGGGCCAGCAGACTTCCCAAAGTATTCCGTCAGTGTTTATAAATCAAACAACGATGAAGGAGGCCAGTCTGCGGTGCAGTTTGGCAAGTAATTAACTTCTCCAGCCCCTGGAACAGGAGCTGGAATCTTTTCTAGGGCAAGGGCTGGAAACAACCCACCTTGGGTGAACAGTGAGCTCAGATCTCCACATGCCTGGCAAATGCTTTCATCAGCGAGTGGCTGTTGGAAAGTGGGGAAGAAGGAAGGATGTCATCAATGACTCTCATCTTTATCAATACTCAGGAAAGAGTGGTGCTTGCACACATACAATTGTAATGCTGCTATAAAAAATTACAGAGCTGAGTCCCACCCCTCTGCCACAGCAGGATCCCCTAGATCCAGTCGCACAGGAACATGGCCAAGAGAGTTTGAACCGTCTCCAGAGAAGGAGGCTCCACACCCCCCCTGGGGCAGCCCCTGCCAGGGCTCTGTCACCCTCACTGGGAAGAAGGTCCTTCTCACACTGATGTGGAACCTCCTCTGTTCCAGCTCACACCCACTGCCCCTTGTCTATCACTAGATGACACTGAGCAGAGCCTGGCTCCCTCCTCCTGACACCCACCCTTCACATATTTATCAACACTCATGGGGTCACCCCTCAGTCTCCTTTTCTCCAAGCCAAAGAGCCCCAGCTCCCTCAGCCTTTCCTCAGCAGGGAGATGTTCCCCTCCCTCCATCATCCCTGTGGCTCTGCACTGGACTCTCCAGCAGCTCTGGGTCCTTCTGGAGCTGGGGGACCCACAACTGGACACAACATTCCAGATGTGGTCTCAGCAGGGCAGAGTAGAGGAGAAACTCTCTCGATCTGCTAAGCACCCCCCTTCTGATCCCATGCACACACGTCCTCTGTGCATGTAGAAGGAATGAGCATGATAACGGGCCAAACCTCCAGTGACTCCACCACAGAAGAGTTACTGCCCCCCACCCCATTGCTGGCTGTGGCTCTCCAGCCTCTCCCCACGTTTCTGAAGTGACTGTCTTGACTCACGAGGCAACACCATCAGTGAGACTCTCATGGCTGGTGTTGCCCATCCATGGGATGATGACCCAGTGGACAAGGATTTCCCTTTTGGTGTGTGGGAAAGACATAAATGGAAGCTGTGCCAGGGGTGGGTTAAGTTGGATGTTAGGGAGCCCCTCCTCATGGAGAGGCTGCTCAGACACTGGAATGGACTGCTCAGGGAGGTAGTGGAGTCACATAGAATCACAGAACATTAGGGATTGAAGGGACCTCGAAAGGTCATCCCATCCAATCCGCCTGCCAGAGCAGGATCTCCTAGAACAAGTCAAGTCCCCACCTCTGGAGACGTTTAAGGACAACCTGAACGTGCCACTCGGCGCTATGGTCTAGGCTGTGGTGATGTTAGGTCATGGGCTGGGCTTGATGGTCCTAGAGGTTTTTGCAGCCAAAGTAATTCTGCGACAGCGCAAGATGGTTCTCGGTTCCGGCTGCAAGGGGCTGCCCTCAGCCGCTCTGCGGTGGCACAGGCAGAGCCGTCGCTCCCCGCATGGCCTCCTGCTCTGCCCAAGGGTCTCTTCTTTTCCGTTAGACGTGGCTGTATCTTTAATTTGGGTTTTGTTTAAGGAGTGGGCGTGAGGGAATTAACGCCAGGAGCCGCGAAGCAGCAGCAGCTGCCCGGGGGAGCCGCCGTGCGTGGTGATGCGCGGGGAGCGGCCGCGATTACTTCAGCATTTATTTAAGGAGCGGTGGAAACCACTGCGGCGGCTCCAGGGGAACCCCTGGCCCCCGCCCCCGTTAATTCACGCCCAGGTTGTTCCCATCGCAGCGGATCTTTTCGGGCCGCTGCTTTGTCCCGGCCGGGTTGGGGCGGGTGAAGGTTTTCGTGCTCCTCGCATCCCCTTAGACAAGATGCGCCCGCGTTTCCCCCGGCGCCCCCTGAATAACCGAGCAGGGCTCAGCTCAGGGCGGCTGGTACCGGCGTCACCGGGCGGCGGCTGCTGCGGGGAGCAGCGGTGTCCGTGCGGGACCTGCCGCTCCCTGTGCTGCTGGGATGAGGGGCTCCGCGCGGTGCCGGGCAGCGATGAGCTGCGGCAGGAGATTCCCCCTGTGAAGTAGAGAGCTTGGGAAGAGATTCCTCTTGTAAAGCAAACCTCTCGTTTGCTTTCGATCCCGCAAGGCAGCCGTGCGTGCGGACCTCAGTCACGCACAGAGGCATCGCTAGCCTGGAGGAGCTGTTGAGGAAGCGGAGAAGCCGGCCACAGCTCGTTTAAGGTTAACAAAAGAAGAAGAAATGAAAGAAAGATGCTCTCGCCCCTGGCCCCTCCCCGCCGTGTGGGTGCCGGCCTCCAGCTGCAAAGATGCTGCTGCTGGAAAGGGGCTGCTGGAGCTTTAAGAGCCGCTCCCCCCTCCCCTGCTCCCGACAATGGTCTGAGCCGAGCTCTGCTTCCCAAAGCAAAATTTGTAATATGCCATTTTCCCCATGGATGCTTCTCCTCTTGGTTGCCGACGAGGCGACCGAAGAAAATGCTGAGGAGCCGAGCAGCCGGTGCCGCCGGCGGACGGGTGCGGGGGCTTCGGGCTTCCTGGGAGCGACGCCTGTGTCCCCGTCGCTAGGAAGATGGTCCGCGAGGGCTCGGCTGTGTGAGTGAGCGAGCGAGTCCCCGCTCGAAGCCGGTGGAGACTGCGGCTGTTATTGATCAAGCGAACAGCAGACGCCGAAGTAAAAGCCACTAGGTACCGAACCTTCTCCTTCCGAGCTGGGCTCTTCCTCCTCAGCCCCGAGACCCGGTGGGAGGGGAGGCGCGGATGCGGAACATTTCCGTGGTACTCGGGTGATGCCGACATGCGTGGCTGGGATGGGAGCCTAACGCCTTGTCTTGGGGGTTTTGGGGTTGGTTTGTTTGCTTTTGGCGTGGTCGAGGGATCTCTGTGAAGAAGGAATAGGTGGGATGAGTCCCTTTTTTAAGGCGCTGCGCTGATCGCTCCCTCCTATGTGGAAGGAGTGCGGGATGCTTCCGTTAAAGGTGATATCATAGCTTAGCGAGGACTGGCAGGTGAGGAGTTAACTAGGAGGAGGAATATGCATGTAATGCAACTCAGACAATAGGAAGGATCTTCCTTATGGAATTACACGGTGCTGCCTAAGAGGGGTCTTGCTGAGAACGTTTGTGAAGGCAATTCAAGTAAGAACCGGTTTTGTTAGCCGCTGGGTCTAGAAGCTGTTATTTGATGAAAAAATAGCTTGGAAACGCGGAATGTCCGGGGCGACCCAATGAGATGAGTTTTCGAGCTGATGTCACTGTGCACTGGCTGGAATCTGTGGCAGTTAGATTTCTACTTCTCTTTTCCTTCAGCGAAATGACAGGTGACTCGAAACGGCCCCCCAGCCGCGGCTGTGCCGCTCGAAGGGCTGAGCAGAGAGCGAGCAGGCTTTGAGTCGTGCACAGGGAGGGGAGGGGGCAGCATGAGGCTCACAGGCGAGGTGGGAGCCCGCTAGGTGAGCAAAAGGAGTGCTCGGCTAAGGGTCTTTGTCAGGCAGCAGCCAGGTAGTAGCCTTCCTCCTTCCCAGACCTTGCCCAAGTGCAAGAAGCCCAGCTGGCAAACGATTCCCTCACTACGTGAGGTTGGAGAGGCGTTGGGTGCAACGTTTACCTGGAGGCAGTGAGTGACTGCAAGACTCCTGGACAGTCGAGGTAACAGGTCAGACAGGGTGGGGTCCAGTGACAAGAAAGGCGACAACTTTTCCCACCTTTATGCCACAGGAATGTCAAGCAGTTGTAGGAAGAATTCAGTACTGAGGATGCACTTCTGCACCTGCTCCAGACGTGATTGTCTGCATCTGTAGGTAGATGACAGTAGATCTGCAGAGAGAAGAGAATGTAAGAGAACTGCTGTCAGCTTGGTTGTAGGTGGAGTAGCTCCTGGAAAAGGTGCTTTGTGTGAACCTCAGCCAAGGGTGGGTGTATCCTGTGCTGTTCGCTCGTCCATTCACTCATCTGCAGATGACAACCCGAGCTGCAGAAGTCCTCATTCAGCTCATTCTGAGTTCACTCTTGATGGAGCTAAAATGCAGCTCGTGCTGGAGACTTGCAGGAACACACAGCCTGGACCATCTTTGATGTAGTAACGATGAACCAACAGGCTTTCCTCCTCTCTCAGAGCAGGTTGCTTGAAAAAGTTGTTATGTTTTGCCTGTTCAATGTCGTGTGTTTAGAGGGGAAGCCTGTTTGTCTTCCCTCTTCAGAGAAGGAGACTCCACAACCCCCGGGGCAGCCCCTTCCAGTGATAATCTGACAGCTGCTTAAATTCACAGGGATTCTATCACAGACTCCAGTGGGTGTGAATTAGTGCCAATGGTTGGGAACAGCCATCAACCCTCTCTAATTTTACTGCCTCCAAACAGGAGCATGAGAACCACAGCTGCACAGTACCCACAACCAGGGAGCACCCTGAATATTATGGGGTGTTTAAAAACCACCTGGACACGTTCCTGTGAGACTGGATCTAGGGGATCCTCCTGTGGCAGGAGGATTGGACTGGATGATCTTCTGAGGTCCCTCCCAGCCCTTAATGTTCAGTGATTCTGTGACCATGCTCCATGTAAACGGTCGGGGAAAACACCCGAGATCAGCCTGGCACAGATTTGGAGTAGATTGTGCAGCAGATATGCAATGGGCAGGGAAGAGAATGGATTCAGAGAACTTCAATGTGCTGTTCACAGACTGCCATCGTGTATGGCTGCTCTACGCCAGCACCTCCGGTCTAGACGGACTGTGAGAAGAAGCAGCACTTAGGCTTCGTTTCATAGACTTGTAGAATCATTCAGGTTGGAAAAGGTCCTCAGGATCATTGAGTCCAACCACCAACCCTGCTTTGCAAGTTCACCTCTAAACCAGATCCTCCCAACACTGCAGCTAAGTGACTTTTAAACACATCCAGAGGTGGTGACTTGACCTCCACCCTGGGCAGCCCATGAAGAATTTCTTCCTGATGTCCAATCCAACCCTCCCCTGTTGAAGCCATGAAAACAAATCAGGAGAATCAGTTCTAAAGCTATGACATTGCCCAGAAGTCTTCTCCTAGGCAGGATGCGTGTGCTACGTGGATTGTAAGGGAGGCACTGGTTTGTCAGCACCCTGCTCCACCTTCAGAACCTCTCCGAGGCTCTGGGATAGACAAGTCCAGCACCCACTGCAGCCCATGCGCAGTCTGAGCGCTTCATGTGCTCCCTGCACAAAGATATTGGGGTGCCTGCTCTGCGGCTCCTGAGCAGTCTGACCCACAGGGTCTGTGTATTAGCAGTGACGTGATGGTGACTCAAAGCAGCTGCGTGTCTCACGGAGGGGTGGCTTTACTTGTGGTCAGAGGGCCGGGGAAAGTGGGAGACTTTGCCTGTGGTGCTACCAAGTCCAGTGCTAGTGGAGCCTTAGCTTTTTTAAAAAAGAGCGACACTTTAAAACTCTTATTTTTGTTGACTTAGGAGGACACTTTCAAGTGAACTGTGTTACTGCTAGAGGAGAAGTCTGCTTTTTCTACAGCTCTCAGAAAGGACACTGGAGAGATGCTGGTGCTGGGCTCTTCTCACAGGTCATTAGTGACAGAAGCAGAGGGAAGGGCTTCAAGCTTCAACAAGGGAGGGTCGGACTGGACATCAGGAAGAGATTCTTGATGGAGAGAGTGGTCAAGCCCTGGGCTGGGCTGGGTCCCCGCCCCTGGATGAGTTTAAAAGATGCTTAAATGTAGTGTTGGGGGATCTGGTTCAGGGGTGAACTTGTGGAGTAGGGTTGCTGGTTGGACTCGGTGATCCCAGGGGCCTTTTCCAACCTGGATGATTCGATGGTTTCCTGGCATGGGAATGCAAGGCATTCATGTTCCTTTGAACAAGGTGGTATGTGATGCCTCCTTGCTAAGCCCTTTCCCTCCACTTCTTGCTCTTCTTTGCAGCCCTGGCTGTATGAGAAGTGTCACACAGAACCGTGCACACGAGAGCTGCTTGTGCTGTGGTGGTGCATTGGTGTGGAACCTCCTCTATTTGTGACCAGGAGGGGAAAGGGAGAGGTGCTTGGGGTTCTGAAGGAGCAGTGGCACTGATCTCCAGAGTGCTGGAGAGCAAATGTCCATCACCCACGTGGCTGCAGAAACTTCAGCACCTTCTAACGATTGTGCTGGGGCTCTCAGCTGTGGGAGTAAACCTCCAAATAACTACCTCCCACATCACTGGTCAACTGCCCACCACATTCCCCACGCTCTTACTCATAGCCCAAGTGTGTGAGTTGAGATGCATCAGGCTAATGCAGCCCCGGCTTTAAAACAAGCGCGGTGAATCATCCCCTCCCCGAGTGCGGCAGCGGAGAGTGAGGAGATGGGTGCTGGTGCCATGAGCATTCGCACAGCCCGCAGTGGTTGTAGGAGGGGTGTAGTGTACACGGAGCACGAGCTGCAAAGGGAGCAACAGCACCACAGAGCTCTTCACTCAGTGAGCAGTCACCGCTCGTTGGAGTGTCTGCACCCCGGCCATGCTTGTGGGTAACCGACCCTGGATGGTCACACAGAGCATTAGGGATGGGAAGGGACCTCAAAAGATCATCCTGTCCAACCCCCTGCCACAGCAGGGTCCCCTAGATCCAGTCACACAGGAACATGGCCAGGCGGGTTTGAAACGTCTCTGGGTTGGACTGGATGATCTTCTGGGGTCCCTTCCAACCCCTGATGCTCTCTGAATGGCAGTGGAGGTGCTGATGTGTTGGCATTGTGTGGTGTGACCTCCAGTGTAGGAAACACAAAGGTTTCTGCAATAGGAAGTTCTGAACCTCCTGAGTAACGGAGATACTGCAGCGTCAGAAGGGATGATGCTGAGCAAACGTATCTGACCCAGATCTATTAGGTACGTGAGGAGCTTTTCACTACCTATCTCTTCAGGCTGTTAATTGCTTTTCTTGGACCTAGTTAATTACTAAGTGGATAATGGCCACAAGCAACCTCTGGCTTGCCTCTAGTCCAGACACTTTAAGAACAGGACCAAGACCTACCTGACACCTCAGCAGCAAAGCTACTGCCTGTGAGAGCCGAGCAGCAGTAGCTGGTCGTTCCTGCTGGAACGCCCGTGTTTGGTGCCAGCTGTGGTAGCTCACACCTGTCACAAGCATGAAGTTCTTCAGGAGCATCCAACACAGGGTGATGTGTGGATCATTTAGTGAAGCTGTGCAACTGCTGCAGTGAATCCAGCCAGCAAGAGGTGTAAGCACAGGGATTGCTTGTGACCTTGTGACAGGAGGAGAAGTCGCTGCCTTTAATTAAGCAGTGACAGAGCTCTGGCAGGGGCTGCCCAGGGGGTTGTGGAGTCTCCTTCTCTGGGACGCTTCAAACCCACCTGGACTGTTTCTGGGCAACTGGATCTAGGGGATCCTGCTGTGGCAGGGGGATGGACTGGATGATCTTTCGAGACTGAGGGTTGACCCCATTAATGTCTATAAGTATGTGAAGGGTGGGTGTCAGGAGAATATTTTCACCTCAGGGTGGGAAGAACTAGGTAGTAGAGTAGAGTAAAGGGTTGGTGCTAAGGTGGCCTCGTACTGGATCAATGGTCAGACCGAGCTGTACTGTGAAAACACCTAGACCTGGCAATTTGTGGCTACTGGTATCGATACCAACAAGTCAACAGCGTCAGTAAGTAAGAGGGTGGAGAAAATCAATGATGAAGAAGCTACAATCTCGGGTGAAGTCTTTTATGTTATTTTAAGAATGTTATTTGCAAAACTACTAATCTAAAAAGCTCTGTTACTGTTCATCCTCTTCCAAGCCTTCATCTCTCGGGGTAGGCAGCCCAGTGAAGGTCTTTGCTGTGTGGAGATAGTCACTGCATTGAGCCCCTCGCTATCGATCACCTGCTTAGCACTGCGAGCAGCAAATGGAGAGCGGGAGCGGTGCGGTCGTCTGCCGGCGGTCTCCGTGTGGCAGAGTCACTTCCTGCAGGAAATCCCCTCCCGTGTTCTCCCACTGAAGAGCTTTTCTTTGGTTTGTGTTTTTTCTTTCAAGAGATGATGTGTGAAGTGATGCCAACGATAAACGAGGACACCCCGATGAGTCAACGGGGGTCCCAAAGCAGCGGCTCGGACTCGGACTCTCATTTTGAGCAGCTGATGGTGAACATGCTGGATGAAAGGGACCGTCTCCTTGACACTCTCAGGGAGACACAGGAGAGCTTGTCGCTCGCGCAGCAACGCCTACAGGATGTCATCTACGACAGAGACTCCCTCCAGCGACAGCTGAACTCAGCACTGCCTCAGGTATGTCGTGCACAGAGATTGTGTTTCTGGTTTTCAGCTTTATCGATTCTCTGCTTGACGCTGCTCACTTCAGCCCTCATTGGGCTGAGTTGGGAGGCTCAAGTGGTGCTCCCATCGAGGCCAGCTGCGGTGCTCCCACCGACTTGAGAGCAGCCGCTTCGCCCTCTTTGAGGACACGTCTTGTCTACCGAGTTAAAATTAGATGTGATGCTGTTGACTTCAGGATGAAGGCCTGTAGCTACTGGTTCTTTTGGCTGTTGCTCTAGCATTTACAACAGATGAGGAAGCAATGAAACTCAGGATGTAGCGGTGGGAATGGAGAAGAAAGATTGAGGGTGCTTTTTAACTCCAGATGCGAGGGTCTAGCTGGTGTTACCACCAATAAAGCTAGCTTGCGTAAGTCAGCCGAGGTACTACACAACCCCGCGTAGACAACTGACACCCGAGCAGTTCTGGTTCATTCAAATAGTGGTGACAAACTCATTACCTAGAGTCACTTTGGCCTTCCAAAGGAGCTGCAACACGGAATGGCTTCTGTTAAAAGCACGAAGCACTTCAAGTGGTTCTAAATCAATACAGCTCTCGTATGTCCGATCATTATCGCATATATCGGTGTCTGTCTATCCAGGTAAATGATTATCGATCCACACAACGTGATTTCCAGCGTGCTGGCATGAAGGTCTTGGTTCGGTCTGCGTGGCTGGGCAGAGGGTTTGCAATACGTCGCAGGGGAGTTTTCCTTGTGTGTCCCACCCGTCACAAGAGGGTTGGATTGTAGCCGTGAGGGTCGGGGTGTCCTTGCCTGGCCAGAGACCTCTGACAAAATGCTTAGACAGGAAGGAAGGCTGGGTCGGGTGTGTGGCTGGAGCAGGGATGTGGTAAGCAGGAATCAAACGGGTAGGGAGGTTCTTGAAGATAAAATACGCAAAAGGCACCCACTGGAGTAGGGAACAGAGGCACTTGCCTCAGGGCTAACCCTGGCAGCTCGCTGGAGTATCCTGGAACAGGGATGAAAGAGACAGGCTGTAAGAACTCCATTAGCTCCAGACCCTAAGAATGACTACGCTTGACTTGGGCCAACCAAAAAGGAACAGCAATGCTCCTGATCCACGGTTAAATCAACCACTTTGTTTTCTTCTTCTCTGGTCTGTGAGCAGATGAGCTCCGTTTCCACTGGTGGCCCACCACAGAGTGGTGTCAAAGAGTAATTGAAAGGCAGCACGGGTTCTTGATCCAAAGATCTGCTGTTCAAAATGTGAAGAGGAGAGGAGGTTCTGCATCCATGGTCCCCCTTTGGAGTGCTGCCTGGCACAAGGGCACCCCCGTTAGGGGTGCTGTCTGGCACAAAGGGACTCTTCACTCAGCCCACAGTGGGGTCTTTCTGCTGAGCACTAGCAGGTGTCTGAGCCTTGGTGTCTCCACACCTCACATAAGCAAAGGTCCCACAGTAAGGTGCAGGAGATTAGCCAGGGGGAAGACACGTTGCCCGTACTTGCCTCAGCCTGGCTGTGAGGACGCTGTGGGAGACAGCGTCAAATGCCTCACTGAAGTCAAGACAGACCACATCCATCCACCATCATCTGTGCACCTGGTGATGTCTCACAAAAAGCTCTCAGGTTGGTCAAGCATGACTTTCCCTTGGTGAAGCCCTGCAGCCTGTCTCTAACAACCCTCCTGTCCTTGATGTGCCTGGGGACAGTGTCTGGGACAAACTGTTCCATCACCTTTCCTGGGGCGGAGGTGAGGCTGACCAGTCTGTAGACAGAGACAGAAATGCAGTGGAACTGGATCGTGATGTGACTCTAATCTTCATTTCTTCTCTGAAACACGGGTGTGTTGTGGTTTTGAAGGACAGCTGCACACCCCCTGGGAGTCACTGGTGGGCCAGCTGGACCCTTGGCACTACCGTGTCCGTCCAGAGTGTGTGTTTCAGGCAGCGTTTGTCTGGATGGCCGAGTCCCGGTCCCCGTCCCAGTGATACCAGCTGCAGGTGATGGAGCCGCCCAAGACAGGAGCAGCAGTGCAGCTGCCAGGCTCTCTTGCTTCCTTTCTGCGCTTGAGATGCTCCACTTAGTACTTCTGCAGCTTGAGTTAGTTCTGGTTCTGGCTCTGTGAAAGGCAGGCTGGCTTGGCAGGCTGCCTCGCGGAGCCCCGGCACCAAACGCTAGCCGGGGCTTTCATTGTGGAGAAGAACTCTGTTCACTCGGTTAAATGCATAAATATTCCATTACCTCTGTGATATTAATTACTTATGATGTGGCATCTAATGAGTCTTGCTGTATCAGGACATGTTCTTCTAGCTCTGGATTTCTTGAGTGGCTTCCCAGACTCGAGAGTCTCCTTCTCTGGAGACGCTTCAAACCCTCCTGGCCATGTTCCTGTGTGACTGGATCTAGGGGATCCTGCAGTGGCAGGGGAATGGGACTGGGTGATCTTTGGAGGTCCCTTCCAGCCCCTAATGACTGGGTGTAGGGGATCCTGCTGTGGCAGGGGGATTGGACTGGATGATCTTTCGAGGTCCCTTCCAACCCCTGATGTTCTGTGATGGGCTGGGTCTTTCTGTTTGCTGCAAATGGAATGAGGGAAGAAAATATGACCCGTGCCCCAGATTCCATCATCACCCATGCCAAGGTGCTGAAGTCTCTCTCAAGTGTTCTTGGACTACACATTGCAGCTTAACCTCCACCCATGTGGAAAATCCGTAACGAGTGACAGTCTGAGGGCTGTACCGAGCCCGGACGTGTCCTGGGCGTGTCCTTAGCCTGTGCCCCAGAGAACAGCTGACTTTCCTGCAGACTTTCTTACAGGACCCTCTGTTACCCTCAGAACAGAGCCACCCTTATGTTGTTCCTTGTGCAGGTGGTCCCTGTGTGGGAGCTAAGCCCTTCCGACCTTGGAGACACCCTTGGTGTGGATGGACCATCAGCCACTGAGCAGACTCCCACATCCAGAGCTGTACACCCGTTGTACAGGGGCACCTGAGAGCATGAGATGAGCAAGGAAGGATTTCCCTGCCACCTAAGCGTGGACCTGCCTCCATTCCTTCCTTTCATTTAAGGCACCTTCATCTGTCAGAGGAGACGATGCAGGGTCTCCTTGGTAATCTTGGGGGCTTTTTCGGTCAGGAGAGGAGGACGCAGGGTCTCCCTGATAGTCTTTGGGGTGTGTTTCTGGTGAGTGCTCCTGCTTCTGTCTTCGGGAGGGCAGAGTCTGGCTCCCCCAGATGATCTCCTGCTTAGCCTTCCCTGTGCTCCGAACCTTTGTGCTCCACAGCTCTGCCACCCGGGTGAGCAGTTGCCCAGCTGCGCGCAGCTGTCCCACCGCTGTCCCCAGGGAAAGGCTCTGACACTCCCCGCAGCCTGGGACCTGGCCAGCTGCGGGTTCTCACGGGAGCTCCTCTGGGTTGCCACATCCCTTCTGGCGAGCTTTCTGCCTGCTGCAGACCTAGCTGAGGTTCTTCCGAGAGGGCGATGACCGCCGCTTGAACTCATCCCTTGAGCTGTCAGATCTTCAGCACCCTTCCCGTGCTGCTTCTGCACAAACGGAGGTGCAAGCTGACAGCATCGCGCTCCGCTCGCGGCGCTGCTGGTTGCCAGCTCTCCCCAGGCCACCTTCGTGTTTCTAGGCTGCTGTATTTCTAGGCCGATGTATTTATAGGTGTGGGGGTGGCCATGGGTGCTCTGGCAGTGCTCAGAGCTCAGCAGCAGTTCCCACGAGATGCCAGCTCCTCATGGGTCTCTCCACAGCCCTGTTGTTTCCCTGCCTCGGGAAAACCGCTGTGCATCCGTCCTCGATTCTGCAGAGCCTCTCCCCAGGAAAATGGGAAGACTGGGCCCTTCACAGAATCACAGAACACCTGGGATTGGAAGGGACCTCGAAAGATCATCTAGTCCAGAAAGTGTGTTTGTTCTGCAAGGTGGGGAGGGGGAACCTGGAAATGCCCTGGTTTATCTCTGTGGGGCTTTTTTCCCTCATGGCTGCAGAAAGAACCTTAATGCCCAGGTTGGATGGTTGACTTTTAGACAGCTGAACTTTGAGAGGGGACTATTTAGCTTGGAGAAGAGGAGATGGAGAGGTGACCCCATGAATGTTGATCAATATGTGAAGGGTGGGTGTCAGGAGGATGGAGCCAGGATCAGCTCAGGGGCATCTAGCGACAGGACAAGAGGCAGCGGGTGTGAGCTGGGAGAGAGGAGGTTCCACGTAAGTATTGGAAGGACCTTCTTCCCGGTGAGGGTGCCAGAGCCCTGGCAGGGGCTGCCCAGGGGGGTGGTGGAGTCTCCTCCTCTGGAGAGGTTTCAAACCCACCTGGATGTGTTCCTGTGCAGCTGGATCTAGGGGATCCTGCTGTGGCAGGGGGTTGGACTGGATGATCTTTCGAGGTCCCTTCAATCCCTAATGGTTCTATGATTCCATGAATTGTCTGGGGTGTGGGACTGCAGTGCTGAGAAGAACCTGTTGATACCCTCTAGCAGATGCCAGCTACACTTCCATTGTTAGCTGCAGTAACTCAGTGATCAAGCAAGAAAGAGAAATGTGCTGCAGTTGCTATAGTTTTATCTCATCTGATAAACCCCCCCTTACTGAGAAGTGCTTCGTGGAGACCTGGGAAGAGGCAAACTCCGAGCAGCGCGACGGCATGGCCTTGTTTGTTGAACCGGTTTGTCTACTGTGATCGATATTAAGCTTTAGTAGGGTTGTGAATAGAGGATGGTGTTGATAGCCTGGCAGCTTCCTCCCATAGTGCTGATGAACAGTGAAGGTCTTAGAATCATAGAATCATTAGGGGTTGGAAGG
>VXBP01000107.1:2928-27961 GCA_013400115.1 Rhinopomastus cyanomelas | reverse complement strand
GTATCCTCCTGGTGATATCGTGAACCCGGGCCCCTCACAATATCTTTGCCTTCTCTTACTTGCTAGAGATTTTAACAGTTAGAAAGATTCTATCTTTTTTATATCAATTATTTTTATAACTCTCTTCCTGATGGCATACCTTTTTAACGTATGTAGTCGTATGATGTTTTAAAAATAGATGAATCAATTTAATTTGTCCTGTGTGAAATAGCTCATAATCCCATGTAACCAATTAAATATATAAATAAAAATATATTTATCAATGAACTTTGGTTCTATAAGTATCTCTATATAAAAAAATACGAATTCTCATTTGAAACATCAAGGAATATAAACAGGAATGCCTAAAGAAAGCATCTTGGAGAACCCTTGTAGTGGTTTCTGTCACTTAAACAGTTCATAAAATTGTTTTCTGGAACCTGTGATAATAAACCTTTGGAGACCCTAAAACCAGATCTTGTTTCTTCCTATAGGGGTAAGTAAGTATCGAGCACAAGTTCAGTGATTATAAGGAAATAACAGACATGTGTTTCAGTATAAAATAGGTGTGGACTGATGAAAAGAAGAGGGATTTGTTTTTATTACACACTTTTCTTACCTAGGTAAAGAATAACTGCTTGCTATGTTACCCTATTCCAAGTGAACAAAATAATCTAAAATATAATTGGAAATTACTTTAAAATAATCAAAATCTATGTTATGCAACTGTAAATTCAGTAGATTTTCCATTATTTTTTTAAAGTTGTTGGGTTAAATAACACAAAGCAGGTGCTGAATTTGCTGTCTAACTCCACTGTTAGACTACACTCAAATGTGATTTTGCTGCTTGAAGTTTTTCACTTAAATTCTTATTTCCAGATTAAGAGAAATTTCACAATTTCACCATTTCATCTATGAAGGTAAAACTTCTGTTCTAAATCAGTGTTACTGTTTCTAAGTATAGTTTATGAAGTCAAGTGTTCTGAAAACCTTTCAAAGAGAAGGAAATAAAACAGTTCAAGTACACATGTCTTGAAATGCCTTCAGAGCCTTAGCTAATAGGAGTAAAGATTTCCATGATAAAAGCATGCATTTGCCATCCAAATGGGGGCCTCATTACAAAACAAAAAACACATGTTGGAGTGGTCTGTTTTATCACAAAGCATTTGATTATGCCAACCCTGTAGTTACATTCTGATCCTTTCCACAGTGTTTCAGATGTGTTACTGCGCAAACATTCCTGTATTTATTGAATGCAACAGGACTACTCTGAGTGCAAAAATTCATCATATGTTTATATTTGTACAAGACCAAACCCACTATAAAGGAAAACACTGAAGATGAAAGAAAACATAACCAGAACAATTCACAATCATACTCTTAAGTCACAGTAAACATGAGTCAGTGCATGTGATACTAGATGAAAAGATTTCTGGAGTATGACTGTGAACACTCCAAATACTTTTGAAGTTAATAGAAAAATAGGTGTGGTAATATGCAGTGATCCTCAAACAACCTATCTTTGCAAAGATGCTTAAAGTAGGAATGAAATTTTTACTAATTTTTATGAATGTGGAAAAGAAAAAGGTTATGTGGCTATCTGCACTTGATTCTCAAGATAAGAGAGATAGAAGAAAAATCTGAAACAGTGTTCATAGCAAAGTGTACGGAATCAAGAGTCTGGGTATTTAGAAAGAAGGGTCATTTCCCAGAAATGAGACAAATCAGAAAAGAAACTCTCTGAGAAAAAATTTAATGAGACAATTAAAAGTACAATATAAAAAATTGACATTAAAAGGGTTTTAAATATAATGTTAGTATGTTTAGATTACTTTCCACCTTATAAGTCTGTTTTAAATTACCACCATGCATAAGAAATAAGGTATAAATAAGATGCAAATGATTGAAACAGGTAACTACAGACATAGCGATGTATACTGAAGATTAGTTATTGCTCTGTGTGAAATATGGAAATATTTTTTTAAGTATAATCTACATTTTGTTTACAAATGAATGGAATGATAAGTGACCAAATTTAAAAAACAAAGTTTTAGATATATTTTTAAATGTCTGTATAAAATATAAATATTAAAAAGATATATAATATATTTATTTAAAACTGTTTGTCACCATGATAACAAAGTGTGTTTTCAAAGTTCTTTATTTAGTTGTTTGTATCTGCATCTAAATTATGTGGCTTCCCACCTTTCTGTTTACAATGTGTCAAAAAATAACTGAAATATAGGTAATAGCATTAATTTTATTTACCAAACATATATGAATTATCTGATGTAATTTAAAAATTAAAGCACTTTGGTTTTAATTTACTTTAAAGTGTAATTTGGTTACACACTGAATGATGCTAGTAAACTCACCTATTTAAATATGTTTTGGAAGTCAAATCTAAAGAGACTTGTTTTATCTCTAAGTCTTTAACTGTACAAGGAAACCACCTGTGCTTTGACACAGATATTAAAATACATTTTCCTATACTGATTATTTAATCACTTGTGTTCACTTCTGCTTTGAGCTGCTTTGGAATGAGGTAGTTTTAAAGTTCACAAGAAAATGCTTTATCCAGTACAGCAGAAACAGCTATTAATGTTACTGTTATTCTAAACAAAATATGTACATTTAATACTTTACTAAATAGTAAAGTTACTTGAAATTTAAATTTAAAAAAATACTTATGAAAATATGTCAATTACATATTGAAGGGTGGGAGAGAGCCTTTGTGTGTGTAAGATGAGTGTCTATTTTTTTCATCTTTCTTCTGTTTTAGTTTGTTCATTTCCAGTGAAATACTTTAGAGATCATATTGCTTGTGAAGCATTTTGAAATGTTTGATACACGTTTTCTTCTTTCTTCTGTCGTCCTTCTCCAGGCCAGTCACAGTTATTTCAGCACCTCATCATATATCAGATACTTCTGTCTCCAATCATCTACAAGGCCGTTTGCAGAACTGTCGCCACCTCATCCAGGTCTTTGCTGCATTGGTCTAGCGGGAGGTGTCCCTGGCCATTTCAAGGGGTTTGGAACTAGATAATCTGTAAGGTTTATTTACCACATATTGGAAAGCCTGAATGTGGACAAAAAAATCTAGATCTGGTGTCAGCATGACTGAGGAGAAGGAAGATCACCTCTCTTTACCTGCTGAAAACGCTTTTCCTAATGCAGCCCAGGAAGTCATTGCTTTTCTTTGTAATGGGAGGCATTTCTTAACTATGTGATATTTTCAAATTGCTGCATTATTTGGGTTTTTTTTTCAATTCTTGGCTTAATATGAAATAAAAATGTTAAAAAAATAGTTTTTCCTGTATTGTAAACATTTGCTTTTCTTCTATTGTTTGTAATATTTCATTTTTTTCATACCTGTCATCAAAGAAATAAGATGCAGTAACAATACAGATAATAAAAATGAAACAAGTTAATGCACTTATTGTTTTGGCATATTCCCTTTTCCTATGCATAACATTACTGCTATTTCTGGTTTTTTTTCTACCAAGTGACATTTCAGTCAGAACTTGTTTTGTAGTGCTGAGTAATTCATAAGTCTTGAGTTTAATATACTTTCTGAAGTAGTTGAGCTATTATGTGCCTTTGTTCCATCCAAATCAAATCTGTTTTTGCATGTGTGGTTATTTGTGCATGTGTAAGTGGCTGAATCACCATCCCTGACTATGTTTAATAGTCATTGTAGCAGATTGAAAATTGAGTGCATTTCTTGCCAGAGGCATCAGGAGGTTGCTGTGGGAAAATGTATGTCCAAGCTGAGTTTTGCAGTTCCAGAAACAAACAGAAGGGGGTTAGAGCTTCTGGTCTTAAGTTTCCATCTCTACCTTCTCCTCCTTTGCCTTGACTTCACTTCTGGTTTTGGAGAGAGAGCACATGTCACTGAGTGCTACACTTGGCAGCCATCTTGCCTTGGAAATGTGGTGAATAGAGAGAGAGAGATACCTCAAGGATGAATGGAAAAAAGGTTTCCTCTGAAATCCACAGATGAAATGGAAAAAGTTCTCCTCTTGTTTGTGTCTGTAAGAATCAGTATTTTAGAACTGGAGGACTGGCATGGAAGTGTATTGAACAGAGAACTGGACTTTAAAGTGACCACTGACACTGAGAGAACATGTGCATGAACCTGATGGACACAATGCTTCCAAAAGAAGCCAGAACAGCTGGAAATTTCTTCTCTTTCAGGGACTGGAGATAGCTGTTTGCTTCAGTCATGTGAGAGATTAATCTCTGTGTGTCTTTGTGTGGGATTTTCACGTGAAGTAAATTAAATGTCTTGCTTTTTCCCCAAATTGAGTTAGTTTTGGTTTTGCTTGCAATTTTAGGTGGTTTTTGAACCTTCCTTTTTTTTTTGTTTTGTCCCATTAGTGCATTAACTAAGTTAATTGGTTAATTTTGTCTCAAGGTTTAACCATTGACAGTCATGTAGGTATGAAGGGCAGGGTTTACCTGTGGGTTTGGTAGAGTTAGTTTAACAATTGGACTTGTTGATCTTCAAGGTCTTTTCCAACCTAAGTGGTTTTGTAATTCTATGACTGATGTCTCTGGAGAGACTTCCATGTAGCCCTTCAGTACATAATAAGGGTAGATAAGAACATCTTTTTACCAAAACCTCTATTGATAGTGTAGGATTTTAAACTGAAGGAGGGTGGATTAAGTAGAATATAAGGAAGTTGGGTTTTTTTTACTGTAAGTGTGGTGAGACACTGGTATATGTCACCCAGAGGAGCTGTGGATATGCCATCATTGGAAGTCTTCAGTGTTAGATTGGATGAGGATTTAAGCAACCTTATCCAGCAGAAGTAGTCCTTGCCCATTGTGGGATAATTAATGGAGGTTACTTGAAAATTAAACTTATATTGGAAATGGTGCAGGAATCTCTTCCTCCGATGGTTCCCCAGGCAAATAAATCTGCCACCTTGGAATCCACACGGGGGGTGAAGTGGTGTGGAGACAGCTGTGCTGCTGTGGCTAAGCCCTGTGACAAGATGATATACAGCGACAAGAACTAAGTGGTACCTCAAAGGTGGTAAGTTGTACTTTTACAACCCTGAGCCATAATTCTGTCATCTTTTGACGAACCGCTACCCTTGTGTGAGCTTTGCTCACTATAATGTCATTATAATGCCAAAACACACCTCCGTCCCAACACCTACCCATATCCGATGAGTGATACCAATCAAAAACAACATATGTATGACTAGAGCCACTAAAGCTCCACCTTGAAGAAAAAAACTAATATAAAATAGCCCAGCAAAAAGGGAATTTTGGAGGGGAAAGTTACCATCTTGAACAAGTCAGGGAGGATTCGTGGTCCTCTGACTTCTGGGAATCAGTTGACGGGCTGGGACCCTCTCCCCCCCATTTAGGGACGCCTTTGGGTAAGGTACAAACCTTCTCAAGAACTGCATAAATCTCTATAGAGTTACCTTTTAACCTAACACTTTAGAGTTACTTTTTAATCTAATACTTTGGTCATTTTAACATTTGTGTACACATATTTTGCATACAGTGCTCATCACCAACAATCCATAAAGAACCTGTAAATCTCTTGCTGTAATAAATTACTCCTGTTCACATAAACTAGCCTCACTGTTTCTCACTGAACACCCTGCGAGTCCACNTTCTGGGAATCAGTTGACGGGCTGGGACCCTCTCCCCCCCATTTAGGGACGCCTTTGGGTAAGGTACAAACCTTCTCAAGAACTGCATAAATCTCTATAGAGTTACCTTTTAACCTAACACTTTAGAGTTACTTTTTAATCTAATACTTTGGTCATTTTAACATTTGTGTACACATATTTTGCATACAGTGCTCATCACCAACAATCCATAAAGAACCTGTAAATCTCTTGCTGTAATAAATTACTCCTGTTCACATAAACTAGCCTCACTGTTTCTCACTGAACACCCTGCGAGTCCACAGATTGTGGCTAGGCAAGAACAGAACACACTATCGAGCGAATCCAAATTGTACGAACTCACAGTGTGGCACTATCGAGTGAATCCGACCTAGTTATCAGACTCATAGTGTGAAATTGGGTATTGCTTAGGATTTGGACCTTTAAAGCAAGGGGGGTTTACTCCCTGCCAAATCCATGTCAGAGTCTCAGTGTTTTTTATAGGTCTACTAAAACCCAAACCACATTATGTTTCACAGTATTATTACTGCGTAAATCTGTCCCAATATTTGGCTACTGTGTAATGTCTGTGAAGGCTCTGAGAACTTTTTCCACCAAAGAAGTAAAAATAAGCCAAGCGGGTGACTACTGTCAACATGCCTATAAATTTACAAAAAATTAATGGTGTTAGAATTGAAATTTTTTTTGGGAAAACATTACTAAATGTTACTTCTTTTTTTTTTTTCCTCTTTTGTAAATGTATTTCTATATATGTGGTTTCTGTTTTCAAATGCAGAAAGCTGTCCTTCCTTTATTTTAAAATGGGAATGTATTTTCTATACACTCTATTATTCTGGACAGAGTAAAACTGGTCATTCAGGAAACAAGATATTACCTACCCAAAGGACATCTGCTACAGATGGTTTGTCAACCATATGGCATACATATTTTGGCAAAAATGTATGTGGCTTTTTATTTGACAGCTAATGTGCAGTAGCCAGATATTTTTGAAGCAAATCTATAAATAAAATATTTCTCCATCTCTTTCTCTTTGACTCTGATTTTCAACCTCTCTCTTTTTATTCTAAATCTAGGGATATCCTGTGGAAAAAAATGCACTAAGAAAATTAAACAAAAATGTCTAGTTTTTCTTATAAATCCTGTTTTGAAATTTGAAATAGAAAATGTATGATGGAATCAGATTGAAGATAGTAACCATATATAAAAATGATTAACGTAATGTAACAGGAGTTGATTGAAAGATGCATAAAATGTAGGCACAGATGAAATCTTTGGATTCAAGTTCCTGAATAGGTAACACAGGTACACAGAATTTGTTTAGGATCACCTGGCCAAACCAGTTTTGGACAACAAAAGCGAAATGCAGACACTTGTTAATTCTACTCAGCTTCATGTCAATTTGATAGACCTTATCTATGCAGATGTAACTCAGGAAGTGTGTGAAGGGGGAGCTGTGGAAAAGGCTGAGTTGTCTGGACTGCATCATGCCAAGAACAGAAACCAGCATGAAGCTTTGAATTCCTTTAACAAACAAAATTCTCTGAGTTACGCTCAGTCACTGTTCAGTAAATTTGTTTACTAACCCATCATAAAATTAGTAAAAGAACAGTCAGATTAAACCTTGCCCATGGCAATATACAGCACTATGGAACCACTGAAGAAATGTGAGTAGTCTAATCCACTCCGGCACAGACTTGTCAACAGTCAATTAAATCAAGGGATAACCCCTCTTAACTTCTGATTAGGAACTGGAAGTTACCTCTCCAAAACCTTGCCTGTATGGAGACTTTTCTCCCTTGATTAGGACACTGGCCAAGGTCACATTTCTGGGATTGAGAGACTTTATCTGGAAGAGTAAGTGAATATTTAATATGCTTCCAAGCTTGTAACTGTGGGGTATTAATTGGTAGGTATCATTTAGCATGAGATTTAGGTTATTAATAGTGTGTGCCTGCTTTTAAGTTGTACTAGTGCACTCCTCTATTGTATTTATGAAAATGTGTAATTGTGGCATATTAAACCTGTAAGTATATTGTTATTTGATTGAGCCTTGCTGTTAAACCTGTAAGTGAAGCTGAAATAAGTCATTAACTTGAACTTTGCAGTCTAGTCTCTTTCATCAGTGTTACACATACAACTTAGTATGATTGTGAAAATGTGTTCAATGAAATTGCATTGATAAGTAAGTCCAGAGAAGTCTGGCTTCTGGAGAAGTGCCGACATAGCCCATCATTATTGGTAACACACTGCACCCTGAGCTACCTGAAATAGATGAGTCAAATAGCTGGAGAGAAGGTAATTATTAAAATTAGTGGCCAGTGTGTAGGCTGCATGCATTAGCCAGTAGACCTTGGAAGGAGCTATCAACACCACCCATTCTTCATGGGTTTTTTTTAAAGACTTTGCAGTAATCCTGCTGTTACCAAGCACTCATAAGTGTGAGATTGTGTCCTCGTATGCAGTAAAATTTCTTGTTTCCCACCTATGCTACTAAATATGACTGAACAATGATAATATTAATTTAAAATATAAAAATCTTAAATAGATATGGGACACATATATTTTGCTATTCAACCAAAGAATGAAGTAAAATGCTTACACAGCTGCTTATATTGAAGTAATAGTCATAGTTTAACACCAGCTGGCAAATAAACACCACACAGCTCTCAGCCCACTGGGATGTAAAAGAGAATCAGAAGGGTGAAAGTGAGAAAATCCATAGATTCAGATAAAGCCAAGCAGGTATTCAGCCATTTCCAGGAAGTTAGGGCTCGGCCAATCCTAAAAGCTACTTTGGAAGAAAAACATCATAAATCTGAATGTTCCCCATTTCTCCTCACAACTTTGTCTTTGTGAGCATGATGTCATATGATATAGAATTCCCCTTTGGTCAGCAGGGGGCAAATGCCCCAGCTATGTCTCCTCTTCACTTCTCATGCACCCCCAGTCTACTCACCAGTGGGGTGTTCTGAGAATCATAGAATAATGGAATCATTAGGGATTGGAAGGGACACTTTATTGGTAGGCAAATTCATGAGGTCTTGGGTTGAAATGCCTGAATTTCACTTTCAGTAGGCAAGACCAGGACATTTTGTAGATGTGCAGTTACATATACCTATTTAAAAGAACTGAAAAATCTTTGAAACACTGAACACAGAAGAAACAAAGTTAAAATAGGATGAAATAACTGTTTTGAGCAACAAACATAATTACAAATTAAATTCTTTGATATGTATAGGCTTGTTTTCTGGGAGAGAAGTTAAGGGAGAGGTTAAGGTACATAAAAAAAAAAAAGTATGGATCTGAAATTTCCAAAGTAAAGGACTGTTATAATAAAGAGGTCAATAAAAATTTTCTGTTTTCCTTTCACCAAAACATGGAACATCTCAGGCTTGTTAAAATTCATCATATGTTATTAAGTGGTTAAAACAAATATTTAAAATGAATGGTTGATCCTTTTCACATTTTTACTTTACAAATGGTAAAGCACCAGCATAATGTTAACTACTAATAAAAAATATAACTAAAAATGTCTAAATTCAATAAAGGCTTTCTTTAGATATGATTTTTTTTCTCTCCCAAAAGGCAATATAATTTTCTTCTGTAACAAATTGAAGCAGTATCACCACTTTATGTTAAGAGGTTTTAAATAACAAATCATTTTACCCAAAGGGTTTGGATAATTTCCACATAAAATTGGCCCTTAAAAAATGTCAGAACCATTTACACTGATTAATGAAAAAAACACTTTTAGCACTCGTATTTTACAATGCCAATTGCTTCAGAAAGTTTCAATAAATCAGTTATGCAAATGACTGTTTTTTGTAATATAGACTATTTCCTTTTTAATTATCCATTAAAATGATAAGCTAATTTTGAGATAATAGCCTTTTAAAGAAAGGAAGAAAAATAATAAAAGAAAGAAAAAATAAAATGTTGGAATTTTATTTTACTTGAAGGTGTTATTGGTAAAAGTTAAATGTAGACTGGAAGAATAACAGTTTCCAAGTGAAAAGATTAGCATTTTTCCATCTATTTTGGATATAGTATAAGATAAAGTTTCCAGTGTCATTATTAAATATGCAAGACATTACTTTTACTAGATTAAAGCAAGACCATTTTCCAACATAATATATTAAAAAAAATAATTTAAAATTATGAATTTTATCTATTTCATAGAGTCACGGAATAACAGGTTGGAAAAGACCCTTGGGATCATCAAGTCCAACCATCAACTCCACTCTACAAGTTCATCCCTAAAACAGATCCCCCAACACTATATCTCAGCATCTTTTAAACCCATCTATGCACGGGGACTCAACCCGCACCCTGGACAGCCCATTCCACTGCCTGACCACTCTCTCCAGGAAGAATTTTTTCCTGATGTCGAATCTAAACCTACTTTGTTGGAGCTTGAAACCATTCCCCCTGGTTCTGTCACTAATTCCCTGTGAGAAAACACCAAGACCAACAGCTCTACAACGTCCTTTCTGACAGTTGTAGAGAGTGATCAGGTGTCCCCTAAGCTTCCTCTTCCTCAAACTAAAAAGCCCAAACTTTCTCAATCTCTCCTCATAAGGTTTATTCTCCAGGTGCTTCACCAGCTTTGTTGCCCTCCTCTGCACTCACTCTAGCACCTCGATGTCTCCCTTGTACTGGGTGCTCAAAACTGGACCCAGTACTCAAGGTGTGGCCTCACCAGTGTCGAATACAGGGGGACAATCACTTCCCTGCTCCTGCTGGACTCACAGTTTCTGATATAGGCCAGGATGCCATTGGCTTCTTGGCCACCTGGACACCCTGCTGGGTCATATTCAGCTGCTTTTCAATTAGGACTCCCAGGTCCTTTTCTGCCAGACTGCTTTCCAGCCACACTTGCCCAAGCCTGTAGCGTTGCATGGGATTGTTGTGACCAAAATGCAGGACCCCACACTTGGCACTATTGAAACCCATACTATTGTCCTCAGCCCATCGACACAGCCTGTCAAGGTCCCTCTGAATAGCCTTACTACCCTCCAGCAGATCAAGACTCCCTCCCAATTTGGTGCCATCTGCAAATTTACTGAGGGTGCATTCAATCCCCTCATCAAGATCATTGATAAAGATGTTGAGCAGGAGTGGCCCCAGCAGTGAGCTCGGGGGGACACTACTTGTGCCTGGCCTCCAATTGGATTTTACTCCATTGACCTGCATGTCATGACCTCTTTGGGCCCAACAAGCCAGTGTTCTATGCAGCAGAGTATATGCCTGTCCAAATCACGGGCAGCTAGTTTATTCATGAGGATGCTGTGGGGGACAATATCAAAGGTCTTACTGAAGTGCAGGTAGGCTACATCAACAGGCTTTCCCTCATCCGCTAAGCAGGTCACCTTATCATAGAATGAGATCAGGTTTGTCAAGCAGGATCTGTCTCTCATGAACCCATACTGACTGGGCCTGATTACCTGGTTGACTTTTAATTGTTCCATGATGGCTCTCAAGATTTTCTGTTCCATAACCTTCCTGGGACTGAGGTGAGACTGACAGGCCTGTAGTTGCTGGGATCTTCCTTCTGGCCTTTCTTGAAGATGGACATCACATATGCCAGCCTCTAGTCCAATGGGACAACCCCAGTTAACCAAGAATGTGGAAAGGTGATGGAGAAAGGCTTGGCAACCACATCTGCCAGCATCCTCAGTACTCTAGGGTGTAATCCATTTGGCTCCATAGATTTATCAGCATCAAGCTCATGAAGTAGATTCCTAATCATTTCCTCCTGGATTATGAAGAGCCTATTCTGCTTTCCATCTCTATCTTCCAGTTCAGGGAGCTGTACACCCAGAGAACTACTAATCTTACTAGTAAAGACCTAGGTAAAGAAGACATTAAGGACCTGAGCCTTATCATGATCATTGGCTACAGTTTTCCCTTTTGCATCTAACAACGTGTTGAGATATTCCCTACCCCTCCTCTTACTGTTAATGTACTTATAAAACCTTTTTTTATTATCCTTCACCACAGTGGCAAATTTTAGTTCCAGTTGACCTTTGGCCTTTCTAATTTTCTCCCTACATAACTTCACTGCACTTTTGTAATCCTCATAAACTTGTAAACCCCCTTCCAGAGACTATAAACTCTCCTAAGTTTCAGCCAAAGCTCTCTGTTCAGACAGGTTGGTCTCCTATCCTATCATCTTGGGGTGACTTGAGGATGGTCATCCCAGAGGATCTGCTCCATCATCTTCTCAGGCACAAGGTGAGTCTGACTTTCCTGTAGTTCCCAATGTCATTTTTTTCCTTTTATAAAAATGGAGGTTATGTTTCCTCTCTGCCCTAAGGACCATGAACCCTACCATTTCACAATCAGTGCAGCCCCAGCTTACCTTGAGATTCACATTTTCTGCCAGGCACTCCTTGATGGTGAATACAAGGTCCAGCATAGCAACTCTCCTTGTCTGCTCTTCTACCATTTGGAGGAAGAATATTGGGATGGTTGAAGTCCCCTCTGAGGAACAGAGCTTGTGAACATGAAGGCACTCCTCTCTGCTTCTAAATGTCCTTATTTACTTGATCTTCCTTGTCAGGTGGCCTATAGCATACCCCCATTTTAAAGTCTCTCACTCTACCTTTTATTTCAATCTGTAAGTTACCAGTCCTTTCCTCATCCACTCTCAGGTGATAACGCATACACTCCATATGGTCCTTGACATAGAATCACAGAATCACACAGAATTACAGAACACTAGGGATTAGAAGGAACTTCAAAAGACCATCTAGTCCAACCCCCCTACCACAGTAGGACCACCTGGACTAAGTCGTACAGGAACATATCCGGGCAGGTTTTAAATGTCTGCAGAGAAGAAGACTCCACAAACCCCCTGGGTACCCCTTTCCAGTGCTCTGTCACCCTTACCATGAATTGTTGTAGAACGTCCTGTGTTCCAGCTTACATCCATTGTCGCTTGTCCTATCGCTAGATGATATTGAGAAGAGTCTGGCTCCATCCTCCTGACACCCACACTTCACGTATTTATCAACATTAATGAGGTCACCCCTCCGTCTCCTCTTCTCCAAGCTAAAGAGACCCAGTTCCCTCAGCCTTTCCTCATCAGGGTGATAGTCAACTCCCTTTATCATCTTTTTGGATCTGCACTGGACTTTCTCTAGCAGTTCTGTGTCCTTCTTGAACCAAGGCAGAGCAGAGGGGGAAGAGAACCTTTCTTGAACTGCTAATCACTCCCTTTCTCATTCACCCCAGGATGCCTTGGCCTTCTTGGCCACAAGAGCATGCTGGCTCATGGGCATCCTGCTGTCCACCAGGACCCCCAGGTCCCCTTTTCCTACACTGCTCTCCAACAGGTCAGTCCCCAACCTATACTGGTGCCAGGGGTTGTTCTTACCCAGATGCAAGATTCTACACTTGCCCTTGTTAGGATCCATTCAATTTCTCCCCACCCAGCTCTCCAGCCTGTCCAGGTCTTGCTGAATGGCAGAACAGCCTACTGGGGTGTTGTCAACTCCTACCAGCTTTGTGGTGTCAGAAAACTTACTGACAGTGCATGCTAATCCCTCATCCAAGTCATTAATGAATAGATTGAATAAGACCAGTCCCAGTACCCAGCCTTGGGGGACTCCACTAGATACAGGCATCCAGTTAGAGTCTGTCTCATTGACCACTACTCTCTGGCTTCTAACATGCAGCCAGTTCACGATCCATCTCACTACCCAATCATTCAGACCATGCTACCTCTGTTTGGCTGCGAGGATGCTGTTTTGACTGTAACAAAGATGATGGACAGTGGCCAAGCAATGACTTCCTCTGTCTCCCTTAGCACTCGTGGGTGTGTCCCATCAAGGCCCATGCATTTATGTATGTTCAATTTGCTCAGTTTATCCCTAACCCAGTCCTCATCAACCAGGGCAACTTATCTTTTGTCCTGACTTCCTCTGGGGCCTCAGTGGTCTGTGACTTCATATCAGGACAGACCCCAGAAGTATACACAGAAGCAAAGAAGGTGTTCAGTATCTCTGCTTTCTCTTCATCCTCTGTCTTTAAGGCACCCACCACATTCAACAGGGGGCCTACATTGCCTCTAGCTTTAGTTTTAATTGCAATGTATTGAAAGAAGCACTTTCTGTTGCCCTTGACTTCTCTTGCAAGGTTTAATTCCAAGGAGGCCTACTTGCATCCCTACATCCTCTGACTAGAGCCTTATAATCATCCAAGTGACCATACCCTCCTTTCATGACCTATAGATTTTCTTCTTCCTCTTGAGTTTCCCCAGCACCTCCTTGTTTAACCATGCAGGTCTTCTCGCTCCCTTCCTTGACTTCCTACCTGTAGGGAGGCCCTGATATTGGGCTTGAAAGAAGTGGTCTTGGAATATTAACAAGCTATCTTTGCCCTCTTTAACTCCCAGTACCCTGTTCCATGTGATTTCCCCTAAGGCCAATTGAAAAGGCCAAAGTTGTCCCTGTTGAAGTCCAAGGCTGTGATTCTTTTCCTGCCACATGAGATCCTGAACTCCACCATCTTGTGGTCACTTGTAATCGAGGCTACCCTTAACATTCACTGTTTCAACCAGAGCATCCTTGTTGTAGAAGACTCAGCAGCACTCATTTCCTAGCTGGCTCCTCCACCATTTGAGTCAGGAAGTTGTCACCAATGCACTCAAGGAGCCTCCTGGACTGTAGATGGCTGGCTGGGTAGCCTTAGGTTTTCCATCAAACATGAGGGTAGTTAAGACAGTAGAAGGTAGAAGTCAGCACACTCTCTTCAGCTTCTCTGCCTGTACCTTTTGAGGAGCATCATTCCAACACTCCAGTCACAGGAGTTATCCCACCACATCTAAGATCAAAGAAATGGTCCCACTCCAATGGTTCGAATTCCATACCATGAATTTCTCGTAGTTCAGTACAACAGAGTTACACTGACTGTGGAAATGATTGCACTGGCTTATACATGGTTACATTTTTTGGAGAAATTTTTGGAGCACAACTTCATTGAAGTAAGTACTTCTACACCACTACTAAAGAAGAATTTTTTCATATGGTTTTTGGATTTTTTTCATGGAAATCCATTCTTTGTTAAAATATGTTTATCCAATATTGTGAAATTGCAGATAAGATCTTGAAATACATAATTGGAAATTGGGGCCAAATTAAGCATTCAAGCATGTCTCTGGAACATTCTCATAGTTTTTAGGCAAACATTACTTGATAAATGCTACATACTGTTGTAGGAGAGGTTTAAGTGGTGTAGGTTGTATTTTGCTTTGTGAAGCCAAGCCATGCATCTTGTGTGATGTAGTATGGTCTTTTCCATGACTCAATAAACTTCAGGACACCCCTTGTGAGGCTTTTTGCTAGACATCCTGTTGTGCCACTTCAATTCAAATTGAGGGCTCAAACAACAGCTTGAGCAAAAATATATTCATTGTGTGTCATGAACCTGTAGACCAATCTGGCCAGATTCCTTTTGCCTCACTTAAGAAAAGCATCTCAGTCTCAGAGTGGAGAAAGATATTCCTTAAAAGAAGTTCACTCCACTAAAGACAGAGAAACAAGGACAAATTTGTCTCCCAAAAATGAACATTTAATGTAATTCACTATAAAACATTAGAGAATGCTGAATAAAATCTATGTCTTTTGTAAGCTCTTTAAAGTCTTAACAGGATTAACTTCAGGGAGAACATGCATAGCAGGGAAATATTTCACTGCCCCTGTATTTCCATATATCAGGGAAATCTTTCTTTTAAAATATGTCTAGGCATTTATTTCTGCTAAGATGCTTATTTCCAAGTGTTTGCATCATCATGTGATAACCCTGTGCTACAAATTTTTAAACAAATACTAAAACATTTTCTGCACAAATGCAGTCAAGTTGAACAATATTTAAAACCACTAAATATTCATTGAAGTTAAATATCTATGTAAGATAGGAATATTGGAATATCTGTATTTCGAATTATCAGCTGTTCTAAAAAAGCTGCTTACTGAATTTCGAAAGATAAAAAGCCCCCTTAGAAAGTCACTTATACAGACGAGTTTATGTCTTATTCAGTGATTATTTAACTGGAAATATATATTTTGAGAATCAAAGCATCTTTATGGATAATACTAGAAGGAAGGCAAATCCTGCCTGATGAACCTGGTGGCCTTCTATGAATGTCACAACATTAATGGATGGGGGGGGGGCAACTGATGTCATTTACCTGGACCTCCACAAAGCCTTTGACACTGTCCTGCACCACATTCTGGTCTCCAAGCTGGTAGAACATGGTTTTGATGTGTGGACCACTAGATGGGTAAAGAACTGGCTTGATGGCCACACCCAGAGAGTGGTTGTCGATGGATCCATGTCCAAGTGGAGGCCAGTGACAAGCGGAGTCCCTCAGGGATCAGTCCTGGGACCAGTCTTGTTCAACATCTTTGTTAGTGACATGTACAGAGGCATTGAATGCCCCCTCAGCAAGTTTGCTGACTACAACAAGCTGTTTGGTGCAGCAGACATGCTGGAGGGATCTGGACAGGCTGGAGAAGTGGGCACAAGCCACCCTGGTGGGGCTTTACAAGACCAAGTGTAAGGTCCTGCATCATAGAATCATAGAATCATAGAATCATTACGGATTGGAAGGGACCTCAAAAGATCATCTAGTCCAATCCGCCTGCAACAGCAGGACCACCTAAACCAAGTCACGCAGGAACCTGTCCAGTCGGGTCTTGAATAAATCTGGGTCAAGGCAATCCTAAGCACAAATACAGGCTGGGCAGTGACTGACTGCAGAGTAGCCCTGTGGTGGGTTCAAGACCATAATTTAAGATAAAAGAAAGGAAAGCAAAGCAGTGAGGTCTCAATGACATCTCGGATAAATTTGTCAGACAACTGATGGCTTAGGGAAACTGCAGCAAGGTTTAACAACACTATAACTATACACAGAATGGGAGAAAAGGTTACGCAAGTCAGTGCACAAAAACTAGAAACTGTGTCATAAATGACATCACACAATCTGAGAAAAATACAATGGGAGATCACTATAGGTTGGGCCTTGGATCTTCTTCTAGTTTAGAGACCTGGGAAAGAGAGCATGTCAGTTCAGGATGGCCTGAGTTTCTCAGCACCCACACCTGTATCCCTCAGTGCAGCAGACATGCATCTCCATGCTTTTGGGATGGCCTGATTTTCTCAGCGCCCACACCTGCATCCCTCAGTCTGTGACACTGTGAAGTCGCAGCTGGCGCAGGATGCGGTGCGGACGAGCCGCGGTCCCCTCGAAGCCGCAGTCCCCTCGGAGCCATGGTTCCCACTCCCCCCCACCCCCCGTTCCCTTCAGGGCCACAGCCCCCAAAAAAGGCATGAACAAAGGGCATGCTCTGGTTTTTATCGGCTGACCTAGCCAGCCCTTCCAGGGTGGGTCCCAAGACAGACCCTTCTGGGGAAGGTTCCTGGGACAGTGTAACCTTCCCCAGGACAGGTAACCGAGGGAAGGGTTCCTCTTGAAAGCAACAACTTTTCTTCTTCGTGAAAACATATCTGAAAATTCTGGCAATTCTCAAACTGCAACAAGCCCTGAGGAGAGGTACTTGGGGGTGTTTGTGGAAGAAAAGCTCAACATGAGCCGGCAATGTGCACTTGCAGCCCAGAAGGCAAACCTGATCCTGGGCTGCATCAGGAGAAGTGTGGCCAGCAGGTCGAGGGAGGTGATTCTCCCCTTCTACTCTGCTCTGGTGAGACCCCACGTGGAGTACTGTGTCTGGTTCTAAAGCCCTTATTACAGGAGTAATTATTACTGGAGATGCTGGAGTGTGTGCAGAGGAGGGCCATGAGGATGATCAGAGTGCTGGAGCATAGGAGATGAGGCCAGACTGAGAGAGTTGGGGTTGTTCTAGAGAAGCCTGGAGAAGAGAAGGCTCCCGGGTGACCTTACTGCAGCCTTCCAGTATCTGAAGGGAGCCTGCAAAACAGCTGGAGAGGGGCTTTTTAGGATATCGGGTGGTGACAGGACTAGGGTGAATGAAGCAAAGCTGGAGATGGGTAGATTTAGAGTGGATGTGAGGAGGAAGTTCTTGACCGTGAGAGTGGTGAGAGCCTGGAATGGGTTGCCCAGGGAGGTGGTGGAGGCCCCATCCCTGGAGGCGTTTAAAACTGGGCTGGATGAGGCTGTGGCCAGCCTGATCTACAGTGGGATGTCCCTGCCCATGGCAGGCAAGGTTGGAATGGGATGATCCTGTGGTCCCTTCCAACCCTGACTGAGTCTATGATGCTATAACTTCTTCCCAGTGCAGGTGACGGAGCACTAGGGGGGGGTGTCCAGGTGATTTGTGGAGTCTCCTTTTCTGGAGACATTTAAAAACCACCTGGACTTGGTCTAGGTGATCCTGCTCTGGCAGGGGAATTGGACTAGATGATCTTTCGAGGTGCCTTCCAATGCCTGGTGTTCTGTGATTCTGTGATTTCGTGATTTGAGACAGAAATTCAACTCTTGCTTGTGGAGCTGAAGGAATATCTTATTATGCAACATGGATGAAAAGAAGTAATACATTACAAATGTTCTGAAAATTCTCATTGCAAGATCAATGGGAATTATCAGACTGTAAATTCATAAATATCCTACAAGGCAAATATAATATTGATGGTATCTGACACTGAATCTATCCACCTTTGAAAAAAGTGTCACTTTTTTTTTTTTTAGGAAATAATTATATTGAGAAATAGAGAAAATCAGATATTTGAAAGGAAGGCAATATTTTTCTGCTTTTTCTTGCAACTAAAACAAGTTCATAGGATTTCAAGCCTTTAAACCTTCATCTTATAGTAAGGGCCAACAGCGATCAAACAGTAACTCTTGATGAAGACTGTCACAGAACATCTCCAGACTTGTTCCAATTTAACACGTCAGCAACACATAGGAGGTTCCATATAAATATGAGAAGGGACTTCTTCACAGCGAGAGTGATGGGGCACTGAAATAAGCTGCCCAGAGGGTTTGTGGAGTCTCCTTCTCTGGGGACTTTCAAGGCCGCCTGGATGCGTTCCTCTGCGATCTGTGTTAGATAGTTTTGTCCTGCTCCTGCAGGGGGGTTGGACTCGATGATCTCTTGGGTCCCGTCCAACCCCTAACATCCTATGATCCTATGATCCTATGACACATCTAAAACTTGTCTGGATATGTTCCTGTGCAACTTGGTCCAGGTGATCCTGCTCTGGCAGGCGGATTTGACTGGATGATCTTTAGAGGTCCCTTCCAATCCCTAATGTTTCTGTGATTCTGTAATTCTGTGTGATTCCGGAGTTACAGGTCAAATAGTGCTTCAGTTACAGAGATCACTAGAATCAAATTTAAGATGAAAGTACTTAGTCTGAAAAAGAGTCTAAGCTGTTTGCACTGTATGTTTCATTGCACATCAGTGTTATTAAAATGTGAATCTGTCAAACTTCCCTTCAGCTCATGCTCTGTCAACAGGTTTGTATTTGTTTTACCTTTTGGTATTCAGTTACACTATGAAAACGAAAATTACATTAAATTTTAAAATATTCACTAGCATGATAATACTATGAGAAGGAAAACAGATTTATAAGTCTGTCTTTTTTTTTCTTATTATTCTTTTCAGGACTTAGTTGCCATGATATCATTTAACTTTTCGAGATTTTACATGTGAGTAGATTGAATTAGTAGGTATAATCTCAGAGCATCTGTCAAGCATAATCTGTCTTTGAACAAATATTTCATATTCCTGTATTATGAATCTATCTTATTGGATATAAAATTCAATGCACTATTAAATAAAACAGTTATGTTACTTTTATTACAAAATGCAAAAGTTAAACATGTCTGAAATTTATACAAATTAATAATGCAAAATTGTGTATTTTATGTTCCACACATTATGTTTTATTCTACAATAGACTTAGGTGAAGTTTATTCTTCTCCATAAATTAAGTATGGAATATGAATATTAAAAATCCTAAGCATGTTTCTATGGCACAAAATGTTTAGAGTTTCCTTAGCAGTTACAAATGTAGAAGTTCACTATTTGACCTTTCATGGAGTAATTTTTTCTTTTTAAAATGAACGCAGATTAATAGATTTGGAAGAACAGATAAATAAATTCCCTAAAAGTCTATAAAAAACACACATAGTAGCACACACACACACACACTCATAACATCTGTGCCAAAATCTGTCTGAATACCTTGCTTTGATATGTAGTCACACCAATTTACTCACATTAAAATTAAGCATTCAGAAAACATCTTGCTTCTGTTGTTCTAGATGGTTTTTGTTGTTGTTTGTTGTAGTTGCTAAGCTAGCTGCTCTTAAGATGGCGGCGATGGCAGCAGGGCGTATGCAGGCCCTGCAGCTCCACACATCCAGCAGGAGCTGTTTTGTGGTCCCTTGGGCTCCAAATGTGCAGAAGGTGAAGATACAGGGGCCTCTCGGCTCCCTGGGACCTGCAGGAGTCGTCCTTGAAGATAAGGAGAAAAGCTAAACAATGCCAAGTAAGGTGAAAAAGAGTGCGTTCTGTGACACCATTGGACAGAGAGAAGAGCAGAGAGTGATAACTATAGTGAAGAAGATTGGTGGTGGTACGATAAGGGAAAACTATATTAAGTGTGTATTTCTTCTAATAAACGCCATTTGCTGCTGACCATATTGGTGTTCGAGTGGTATGCGAATGGTCCGGGTAACGCGGGGCCGAAGGAGCCGGGCGTAGAGAAACCTGAAAGCCGTCAAGCCAACTCGCTGGAAGCGGACTGCAACTTAGGCTATCCGGAGCACTACAACAGTTGTTGTTGTAGTTCCTTATGTCGGCAGTTTTCTCAAACATTCTTTTTCAGATCTTTTAATTAAATGCTTAATAACCAGTGGATGCCCATGTCTGTGTTATCAGTTTAATACTGGTCTACTTGTTTAAGAAACTATTTTTCTTAAGTATTTACGCTGGTAGAATGAACTGCTCTGGGTATTCCTTGGATATTAGCCAGACATGGGTCATTTTCTCCTACACCTTTGTATCTGAGTCACTTGACTGGTAAGATGTGATAAGAGATGATGCCTGCACCCTGCCCTGGTGGCATGCAATGTTTCACTAGAAAGGAATCCAATCAGCCACAGAAGGTATTAGTTGTTCTTTGGATCAAATAACTATTTGGAACATTTTCTACTCTACTTCTCCCATAAATTGATCACTGTCTTTACAAGTAGAAATTGATACTAAACCAAGCAAAACCTTTGCATAAGCTTGTCTGAACATTTCATAGATTTTTTTACAAGTGCACAAAGATTAATTATAAAAGTGCTTGCCAAGCTGAACTCTAAAAGAAGTTTATTGTACTTTAAGATTTAAAGAGACATGGAACACTTTTTAAATCTTCAAAGTGTAAAAATATATGTTTATTTCCTCTAACTGTTCACGGATTGCTTTTCCACACAAAATATTCTTTACAGAATTATAGAATTATAAGCTTTCATGGACACCGATTAATTACAAGGAAAAAGTATTCATGCCTCCTGTTACCAGTTGCCCAAACTTTTAATAAGACTAAAATTACTTATTTTTTTGCATAATAATATGGAACTCTAATGAAGTCAGGCTAAGGTCACAGCAATGAAACTTTTAAGTACCTTTATTTAAGCAATTATATTAGAATGCAGAATAATCCTCACTGCTAATTTTGTATGTCATGAAAGATTTGGGTATTGATCTCTCTTTAGTACTTGTATAATGAACAAAAATAGAAGCTGAACAGCAAAACTATTAAGGAACTTTGCATGCTGCATCTCTAAACAGTCATATAAGTCAGTGTTTCAGCAGTCTACTAACCACTCAAATTTCAGGCCAAGTCCTGTACTTTTTTACTTTTTCATAGAACTTACTAGATGCAAGCAACACAGAGTTTAAGTGTTTATAATTTGGCTACTGTTATTTAAAATCACATGCTCTTCCTGCATATTGTAGAATGAGCCTAAACATTATTTCAATATTTCATATTTCTCTGTAAAGGGCAGATGTCTATGACTTCAGATGAACTTCCTTGTTATATCCAGTCTTTCTGTGTCTTAATTTACCTTCTGTGAGATGAGGGGTTATAAGTGATGGTGAGAAGTAAATGTAGTGAAATGCAGATATTAATAAAGTAAGATAAGAGAACTTTGCTGAATTCTCAATTTGATTTATAGAATCATAGAACATCTTGGATTGGAAGGGATGTTCAAAGGTCATCTAGCCCAACTATCTGCAATGATCAGGGAAATGTTTTCAGGATTGTGGCATCTAGCACCTCATTAGACAACTTGTGCCAGTGTATCACCAACCTCATTCTAATTTTTCTTTGTAGTCTAAACCTACCCTCTTTTATCTTAAAGAAATTACCCCATGTCCTGTTGAAACAGGTTATGATAAGTAGCCTGTCCCTATATTTCTTATAAACTGCCTTCAGGTACTGAAAGATACAGTAAGACAAAAGTAAGACTCCTTCTCCAGGCTCCAGCCCGAACTTTCAGCCTGAGAGGTGATCCAGCTCTCTAATAATTTTTGTCACCTTCCTCTGTATTGACCCTAACAGATTTGTGTCCTTCTTCTGCTGAGGCTCCAGAGCTGGACACACCACTCCAGGTGAGGTCTCACTACAGCAAAACAGAAGGGCAGAATCACCTCTGGCCACATTACTTTTTATGGAGTCCAGGATACAATTTGTTTTCTGGGCAGCACACACAAAATGTTAGTTTGTGCAGCTTTTCATCCACCAGTACCCCCAAGTCTTTCTCCATATCAAGACTGTTATTGATATTTTCCCTGACCCAAGTGCAGGACCTTGCACACAGCCTATTGGTCCTCATGAAGTTCAAACAGGTCTACTCCTACAGCTTGTCAACCTTCCTCTGCAAGGCATCCAAGGTATGTCAACTTCACCACTCAGCTTGGTGTCATCTTCATGAATTGCAGACCATGTACTTGATCCCACTCTCTGTGTCCGTGACGAAAACCACACTGATCCCATTATGGACTACTGAGAGACACCACTTTTCACTAATCTTCATCTGGGTATCAAGGCATTGATCCTCTGGATGTGATAATCATAGAATCATTAGGGATGGGAAGGGACCTCGAAAGATCATCTAGTCCAATCTCCCCCCACCACAGCAGAATCACCTAGACCACGTCACACAGGAACACATCCAGGTGGGCCTTGAACATCTCCAGTGAAGGAGACTCCACAACCACCCTGGGCAGCCTGTTCCAGTGCTCCATCACCCTCACTGTGAAGAAGTTCCTTCTCAGGTTGATGTGGAACCTTCTATGTTCCAATTACAACCATTGCCCCTCGTCCTATCACTAGATGACACTGAGAATAGTCCAGCTCCTTCCTCCTGACACCCACCCCTCACATATTTGTAGGTCACTCCTCAGTCTCCTCTTCTCCAAGCTAAAGAGACCCAGCTCCCTCAACCTCTCCTCATAAGGGAGGTGCTCCACCTCCTTTATCATCTTCGTTGCCCTACGCTGGACTCTCTCCAGCAGCTCCACATCCCTCTTGAACTGAGGAGCCCAGAACTGGACACAATACTCCAGGTGTGGTCTCACCAGGGCAGAGTAGAGGGGGAGAAGAATCTCTCTTGATCTGCTAACCACCCCCATTCTGATCCACCCCAGGATGCTGTTGGCCCTCTTGGCCTCAGGAACACATCCTGCTGTCCACCAGGACTCCAGAGTCCTTTTCTCCTACACTAATCCTCAACAGGTCAGTCCCCAGTCTATACAGGTACCTGGGGTTGTTCTTGCCCAGATGTAAGACTCTGCACTTACTCTTGTCATACTTCATTACATTTCTCTCTGCCCAGATCTCCAGCCTGTCCAGGTCCCACTGAATGGCAGCACAGTCTGCTGGGGTGTTGGCAACACCACCCAGCTTTGTGTCATCAGCAAACTTGCTGACAGTGCATGCCAATCCCTCATCCAAGTCATCAATGAATAGACTGAACAGGACCGGTGACCGGCCCCAGCACCGATCCCTGGGGCACTCCACTAGATACAGGCCTCCAACTAGACTCTGTCCCATTGACCACTACTCTCTGACTTCTACCCTGTAGCCAGTTTACGATCCACCTTCCTACCTAACTACCTCTTAAATCCCCAGTTTAGAGAGAAGTATGTTATGGGGGGACTATGTCAAAGGTTTTGTAAAAGTCCAGATACATGACATCTATAGCTCTTCCACTGTCTGACAAAAGAGTAACTCTGTTGTAAAAGGTTAGTCAGCAAGGAGTTAGTATTGTTTAAGATATGCTGGCTGTCTCAAATAATCTTCTTGTTCTCCATGCGTTTTAACATAGTTTTCAGGAGGATATACCCAGTTACAGAGATGAGGCTATCAGATCAGTAGTTCTCAGGTCCTCCTTTCCACCTTTTGTAAAAATGGAAGCAGCATTCCCTTTTTGCCAGTCAACAGGGACTCCACTTGAATGCCAGGACTTTTTAAAAATAATGTGAAGTGTATTAGCAACTCCCTCTAAGCCGGTGCATGAAGTCTTATCTGGATAACTATAATATATTCAGACATACAGCCTATACACAATCTAGCAAGTTTGTGCAGAGAGCTCAAGAGAACAATAAGCTCCCAATAATAAGCCAGTTCCCTCAGGATTTGTGATGCATCTCATCAGGTCTATGAGACTTGTGTATGTTCATGACTGTGTATCTTCAGGTTGTCATGAACGTCATCTTCACCTACAGTGGGAGGGACTTCACCTCGCTGGGTCCCCATCCTGTGGTCCATCAGTTTGGGAGGAGTGTGTAGACAGGTTATCAGTAAAGAGTGAGGTAAAATATTTGTTGAGTGTCTTAGCATTCTTGTCTGCTGTTAGTTGCTTGCCATTAGACTCAGGTGGGTTGCACCTATCCAATAAGGGTAAAAGGGCACTAGGCCACAGGTTGGCAGGCCTCATCAAGAGGGCTTTAAACTAGGTTTGAAGGGGGAAGGGGATAGTACTCGAGCCTCCCGTGAGGCAGTAGTGGATGGTGTATCCGCTCTGGAAACCAATGTCTTTAAAATAGATTTGAAGGTCAGTGGGATGGTTGATGGGCGAGCCGAGCACAGGTGGAGCAGAGCTCTGATCTTAAGAAAGAACAGGTGACCTCTTGCTGTCCCAGGGCAAAATCAGAGCACTTGGCTCGCTCCCTGAAATGCCTATATACCAATGCACGGAGCACGGGGAATAAGCAAGAGGAGTTAGAAATCTGTGTCCAGTCAGACAGTTGCGATTTGGTGGCTATAAGTCATGGAAGGAGGGGGTGGCCACTTGGGGTGATTACAAAGCTCTGGTGAGGGAATGTAGGGATGCAACTAGAAAAGCCAAGGCTTCCTTGGAATTAAACCTTGCAGGAGAGGTCAAAGGCAACAAAAAAAGCTTCTTCAAATAT
>VXBP01000106.1:228-18157 GCA_013400115.1 Rhinopomastus cyanomelas | reverse complement strand
CATGATGATTCTATGATTCTATGATTCTATGGTTTAGTGATTCTATGACATTGAGAAGAGCCTGGCTCCATCTTCCTGACACCCACCTATTGCAATGTGGAGGTGGGAAAACTGATAGTGCCCAGACACCAAAAGTCACTGATCAGAAGACATTTATTTCACAAAATAGCAGGGTTTATATACCATACAGTATTAATCAATAGGTACTTTCTACCAATCATCTTTGCCTTGCTACATTCCAAGGCTACATTCCATGGTTGGTTAGTTCTGTTTTACATTACAAACAACTAACACAAGGCCTTCAGAAATAAACACAACAATTCACTTCAGCCTCTTATCAATCTCCTATCTTAACTTCTGGCCTCCTTCTACTCTTAGCCCTAAATAGGCATCCAATGTTTACAACAGCATTGTCTCTGGGCATTGATCATTATCTATTCCTAAGTTCCTAGGGTTTACTGCTCTTTTCTCACACCTCCAACTGTCTCCTCCAGGGTGTGAGATCTACACTTTGCTTCCTGCATTTCCTACATCTTCCCTCTCAAATTAATACTTTGTTCATTGACTGAGTTTTATCATTTAAATTCACGCAACACATTCCTTCAAAATCATCACAGCCATGGTCTTATGCTAATAACAAAAAGTCTGTAGCAGTTCTATTCTGCAGTGTGGCATGGTGTATACTGGCTACATCTGCTAACAAGATTGTTAAGACAGTGCTAGCAGCATATGATTGTTTTGCTAGCCAACGACCTAATTTGTTCAAGGTACTCAGTACCTTTGCAGTTGGAAAGGGAGCTATAAGAGAAGTGGTAATTTCTTCTGCCTTATTCCAAAAGGTTACATGGTCGTCACAGTTCCAGTGGAACTCACTCAAATCTTGTTTTTCTCTTTTTACTTTTCTGAAGGAAGACAGATACACCTGTTCACGATGAAATAAGGTTGGCCGTCCAAAGGTACAGAGACCTCCTTTCCTTTCCAGGCTCAATTGCCACAAGGTAAAAATAAATTATCCAAGAGCTCAATCGTAGCCATCCCTGTTTTGAGGGTTAAAGGAGTTGTTTGATTGCACCAAGCAGAAGCATTGGCATAAATGCCAGTGCCTTATACATCAATGTCTGGTTTATTATAGTTCACTTTTCCATCAAGAAAGGTTGTGGGAACATAAGTCAAATAAAAACAAAAGAATGCTTGAATGGATTCCATAATTTATAATCCCTGTGGTCCCATTTTAAGAGGAGGAAAACTTTTTGCATATTTTATTCCTAGTTTCCAGTTGTTCTTAAGATACCATCCAGCTGGCTGACTGTCCTAAAATCACTGGATACTGTTACACCACCAGCTTGGAGGTTCTGTTTTATCAGCAAATTTCATTCTCATAGATTGTAAAGAGTATGCCACTCATTTTTCCCCAAAGGCACTGCTGCCAAAAAAGTTCAAAAAGAGTTAGTAACAGATCATAGAATCATAGAATCACAGAATCATAGAATCATTAGGTATTGGAAGGGACCTAAAGATCATCTAGTCCAATCCCCCTGAAACAGCACAACCACCTACACCAAATCACACAGGAACACATCCAGGCAGGTCTTAAACATCTCCAGAGAAGGAGACTCCACAACCACCTGTTGTTGGCAGCCTGTTCCAGTGCTCCGTCACCCTCACTGGGAAGAAGTTCCCTCACAACTTTATGTTGCCCCTCGTCCTATCACTAGATGACATTGAGAAGAGCCCAGCTCCATCCTCCTGACGCCCATCCTTCAAATATTTATAAACATTAATGAGGTCAGACCTCAGTCTCCTCCTCCGAGCTAAAGAGACCCAGCTGCCTCAGCCTTTCCTCACAAGGGAGGTGTTTTAATCCCTTAATCATCTTTGTTGCTCTGCGCTGGACTCTGCTTTGTTGCTCTGCTCTCCAGCACTCCTGTATCAATCTTGAACTGAGGGGCCCACAACTGGACACAATATTCCAGGTGTAGTCTCACCAGGGCAGAGTAGCGTGGGAGAAGAACCTCTCTTGATCTGCTAATCACCCCCCTTCTGATCCACGCCAGGATACTGTTGGGCCTCTTGGCCACAAGAGCACATTGCTGGCTCATGGTCATCCTGCTGTCCACCAGGACCCCCAGGTCCCTTTCTCCTAAACTGCTCTCTAACTGGTCAATCCCCAGCCTATACTGGTACCTGGGGTTGTTCCTGCCCAAATTCAATACTCTACATTTACCCTTGTAATACTACATTACATTTCTCTCTGCCCAGCTCTCCAGCCTGTCCATGTTTTGTTGAATGGCAGCACAGTCTGCTGGAGTGTTGGTGACACCACCCAGCTTTGTGTCATCAGCAAACTTGCTGACATTGCACCGTAATCCAAGTCATCAATGTATAGATTGAACAGGACCGGTCCCAGCACCGACCCCTGGGGCACTCCACTAGATACAGGCCTCCAACTAGACTCTGTCCCATTGACCACCACTCTCTGACTTCTACCCTGTAGCCAGTTTACCATTCACCTCACTACGCGAAAATCTAGGCCACACTGCCTCAGTTTGGCTGCGAGGATTGTATGAGAGACTGTGTCAAATGCTCTGCCATCATCCATCCACCTGGTGATGCCCTCAGAAAAGGCTATCAGGTTGGTCAAGCATGACTTTCCCTTGGTGAATCCATGCTGAATGTCCCTAACAGCCCTGCTGTCCTTAATGTTCCTGGAGACAGCCCCTAGAACAAATTGTTCCATCACCTTTCCTGGGATGGAGGTGAGGCTAACTGGTCTATAGCTACCTGAGTCCTCCTTCTTTCCCTTTNAGGCTAACTGGTCTATAGCTACCTGAGTCCTACTTCTTTCCCTTTTTGAAGACTGGAGTGACATTTGCTAACCTCCAGTCTCTAGGCACCTCTCCTGATCCCCATGACTTAGAAAAGATGATAGACAGTGGCCTAGCAATGACTTCTGCCATCTCCCTTAGTACTCGTGGGTGCATGCCATCAGGGCCCATGGATTTGTGTACATCCAATTTATTCAACTTATCCCTAACCCAGTCCTCATCAACCAAGGCAGGCTCCTCTCTTGCCTCCACTTCCTCTGGAATGCTATCAATCTGGGGCTTGATATCAAGAGAGCCCCCAGAAGTATAGACAGAGGCAAAGAAAGTGTTCAGTATATCTGCTGTCTCTTTATCCTCTGTCTGCAGATTACCCACCTCTTTCAGCAGGGGCCCTAAGTTGCCTCTAATTTTAGTTTGACCTTGCAATGTATGTGAATAAGCCCTTTTTGTTGCTCTTGACCTCTCTTGCAAGGCTTAATTCCAAGGAGGCCTTAGCTTTTCTAGTTGCATGCCTACATTCCCTGACCTTTAGGCTTTCTTCTTCTTCTTCCGTTTGCCCAGCAGCTCCCTGTTTAACCACACAGGTTTTGTGGCTCCATTCCTTGACTTATTTCCTGTTGGAATGCTTTTTTCTTGAGCTTCAAGAAAGTAGTCTTTGAATGGTAACCAGCTACTCTGAGCTCCTTTTACCTGCCAGTACCCTGTCCCATGGGATGTCCCCTAGCAATTGCTTGAAAAGGCCAAAGTTGGCCCTCCTGAAGTCCAGGGTTGTGGTTCTGGCAGCTGTTCTGTTCCCACCACACGAGACCCTGAACTTCACAATGAACAGATGCCACAGTTACACCTAAAGCATTTCCATTTAAGGCTTGTGCTATTGTAAGCCATACATTCCCTTTGGGGAGGGATGCCAGTGCTACTCTTTCCCTTCCATTGATGTAAAATTTTAACAATTACAAGACCCGTAACAAGCAGTAGTGTCACAGTGTGTTCTTCTTCCTTGCTGTTCTGCGGCGTGTCCCTTCAGGGGTGTTTCCCTCAGGTGCATCTTCCTGACCTGTGTTCCTTGGGATCAGCTGTCTATAAGGTTAAATGTTTTTCACAGTCTGTGGAAACACAAGCATAACCCCTCCCCTGCACAATCAATGGAAATTACCCTTGAATTTGCCAGGCCTCTGGGTTCTTAAACACAGGAGGTTTCTGTTTTGGTTCTATCTGTGTAGTATGAGAAAAATGCCTATAAATAGGTGGATTTTGGTCAACAAATGAAATATTCAAAAAATTGAAAACCTAGAGAGCCTTGTGTAATCTCTCTATTGGCAACTGTCTGCAGTCCTCTGGGCTTAACTCCTCCAGACACAGAGGAAGGTGGACATCTTTGACAGTCAGAACAAGTTGGCTACAATGGTCTGCTCCTTATTTAATTGAAACATGCAAACAAGCGCATGAGTATTTTGGTGAAAAATTAGTCTAGCCTCTTGAAAAATGTTTGGAAGAATTGTCTGTACTGTCACAGTCAGGGTATCAGATCCTCTGTTACCTTCCCTTAGGTATCCTGGCAGGGTTGTATGTGACCTAATGTGTATAACAAAATAAGGTTGCAAACGATTCGTAAAACACGCCCATGAAATCTGAGACTGGCAACAGCTTTCAAGAGTGCTCCTTCAATTCCTTTCACCAGTCCTGCCAGGTAACAAGAATCTGTAACAAGATTAAGAGGAACATGAAATTTTGAAAACACCTGAACCACAGCAGCAAGCTCTACAATTTGAGAGGAACCCTCCACAACCTAGATGTCTGATTTCCAGGTTAAGGTTTCCTGTTCAACCGGACCCATCTGTAAAAACCGTAAGTGCCTGCCATGGGACCAAGCTGTGGACAGGCTTCGTTTTGGCTAGATGATATATGAATTACTTGAAGTAGTTTATAGATATCAATACTTGCTATTGTAGTATCTTGCATTTGGGTCACATCCTGCTTAATGAGCTAAATGGAACATGGGATAAAACACAGTAAAACAGAAGGATGGCTAAACCACATAAACCGCCAATCCTAACTTAATTATTGTTTTCATCCATTCTGTCAAACTTCTTCAACTTACACCAAGGTTCATTTTATAGGGTCTTGTTATGTGTAATTTGACCCCAAACAAGTTATTCTTAACCAATTACGATTTATTAAATAAGAACAAGCAAACAGCGCTTAAGGGTTCCTAGGGGTAGCGCTGGGTGCAAGGACGGGGGGAGGGGGTCAAACACCGTCCTTCCTGCACTCCTGCACATCGAAAATGGCTCAAGTCCCCTCTTTTATACCCCATGCATGGTCCATCATTGGTCAATTAGAAAAACAGCGCTGGCTCCTCACTGGGCTAGGTGTCCTCTGTGGAAAGAAGCCGGCACATCATTGGACAATTCTTGATGAACTCGGACTTTTCATTGTTGTTAGGGTCCTTCCTGTTGTAGCATGGTCTCTTCAGGTGTCTTAGAAGATGCCTCGAGCGTGAGGGTCTTTTGGTCTCCTTAGGTGTCTGGGAAGATGCCTTTCCACAGTGGTGCAGCAAAGAGGACTTAATAATAATAATACAACAACAATAAAAACAAAGTACATGAATTGCCAAAATACATATAACAGTCTCTTGCCTACACCAGCAAATTTAACAAATGTTTATGGGTTAGTAGTTGTTAGTAGTTCAGTAAAATATCAGTAAAAATGCAAAGTTCTATCAGGCTCCCTTCTCTGCTGCCTCAGTTTGCCCAAAGTTTTGGATCCACTTCCAAGACATAGCTGTGAACTTTAAAATTCAGACGTGTCTGCAACCCCTTTATCTTCACCCCAGCTTTTTTTTTCTACAATTGTTGCAGTTTGAAAATAACCCCAATTTTCAGATGTGCAGATTTGTGCTTTCATGAAGAACAAAAAGTTACTCTCAAGAGGAACCCTTCCCCCAGTTACTTGCCCTGAGGAGGTAACAGTGTCCCAGAACCTTCCCCGAAAGGGCTTGTCCCGGGACCTGCCTCCAGTTACCTGTCCTGGGACCTGCCGCAGAAAAGTGTGGCTAGGTCAGCCTAAAAAAAAGCTGACTGGGCTCATAGCTCTCTCTTGGGGCTGCGGGCTCTCAACCGAACACCCCCCACCACCGCCCATTCCCGGGGAGGTGGTGGTGGGGAAGGCTTCCAGCAGCTCCCTCCATCGATTTTCCCCATCGGAAATGGGACGGAGCGGGGCTTGCTGCATCCGCTCTGCTCCTGTAAATGGCAGCGTGGAGGAGGAGGGCCCCTTGCGGCGCAGGCCGCGGGCGCCGATGAGCCCTGATGCCGACCTGAACCTTACGTCGGCCTGGACCTGACACTGGCCCAGACCTGATACTGCACGATCCTGGCCACAGACCGGAGAACCAAGACTTTGGTGCATATTTAACATCACCACCTGTGGTGGGTTCAGGACCACAATTTAATATCAAAGAAAGGAAAGTAAAGCAGTGAGGTCTCAGTGGCATCTCAGATAAAATTCACCAGACAATTGATGGCTTAGGGAAACTCCAGAAAGATTTATTAACAGTAACTATACACAGAAAAGGTTATGCAGGACAACGCATACAAACTGGAAACTCTGTCATTAATGCCCTCACAGAACCTGAGAAAATAGACTGGTAAACCACTCCAGTTTGGGCCTTGGATCNCCTGTGCAACCGGAGTAGGTCCCTCAGAACAGAACAAAACTTTTCTTCCTCATGATAGCACTTCTACAGGTTCTAGCAGTTCTCAAACTGCAACACCACCCCCAACAGAGCAGCCCTTCAGCATCACGGTGAGCTAGGGTACTCCTCTTTCTTCCTCCTGGAGCTGAGACAGGAGGAGAGAGAGAGGAGAGGGTCTTGGGAAGCCCTCTTGGCCACGTGCAGAGTGTGAGGGGGTGCTCCTGCTGACACAGTCATGCGGTCAGTCTTCATCTTGGATCCTGTACGTGGCTGGAGCTATGCGGCTATGTTGCCGCCATTTTGGAGAAAATGATCAGCAGGAAGAGAGCCCGTTTGTCATTTCTGTCACTGAGAAAGACTGGGGGCACTTAAGTTTTGGAGGAGATCTCCTTCGTGCTTAGCTGAAGAAAGCAGAAGGACCTGAGAATTCTTAAACCTTGGATCTGAAAGACAGAGACTGGGTTCTTTGTTTGAAATGTATGTTGTCTGCACCGAGGGATGCCGTTTTGAGCACTGAGGAATCAGGCCATCCTGAGAGCATTGAGCTGGAGGTGCTATGCTGAAGAACTGAAAAATTCACTAGTCTGCAAACAGTTTGGGTCTCATGGTATCGCAAAAAGGGGTGATGCATGAATAATAGAGAGGGTGGTGGTACTCGTCTCTACTTAACTGACATGCTCTGTTCCCCCAGATCTCTAATGTGAAAGAAGACCCAAGGCCCAAATGATAGTAATCTCCCATTGTATTTTTCTCAGAATGTGTGATGCCATTTGTGACACAGTTTCTAGTTTGTGTGCACTGACTGGCTTAACTTTTTCTTCCATTCTGTATACAGTTATAGAGTTAATAAACCTTTCTGCAGTTTTCCCTAGGCTATCCATTGTCTGGCAAATGTATAAGAGATGCCATCGAGACCTGACTGCTTTGTTTTCTTTTCCTTTATCGTAAATTGTGGTCTTGAACCCACCACAACAATGAAAGCAGTGTTTACTGTCCTTCTGTAGGACCCTTGCAGACAGGAAAACAAACACGGCACAACAACAGTACCACAAACAACGCACCTAATAATCTAATTTTTCCCAGTTTCATTAACCAATCTTTTTTGTCCCACTTGTTTAACTACTAATTTATCCCCCAAAAAATTCTACATCTTCTTAAATTTTATGTGTAGTTTGCATCAATTCTTATATGCATTCATGGATTGATTTTAGAGTGATTTGCTGGGTTCATCTAACATACACCATCACATTCTTCACATCCATATCTATGAGCTGGAAGCTAAAAATCTATTAGAGCTCTTTTTTTGCAGCATTACATGTCCTACATTCTTCACATCAGTTTAAAAGATCAGCAAGAGTACCAACAGTGTAACGTACTGAGGCCTGTAGCTGCAGCAACTTGCAGAGCTAAAAGAAAACCACAGTTATAATTGAAAGAGACCAAAAGACTGCCTGATCATTACAATCTGGGGCAAAAACAGGAACCATTTTCTACTGCTTATAAAAATGACTAACATGGGTGTGGTTTACAATCATTGTTATGTTTAGTGTTACCAGTGTTAATCGACCAAGAGAATAAGGGCTCCCTACAACTCATGAAATTATACCTGGCCACGCACAGTCTCTGGAAATAAGAAAAAATAAATTTGGACCAATTACACAACTTTGAGGTGTTAAAATGTGTAGGAGTTACATCCTGAACATAATTATCATCTGGATGGTGTCTTCTGTAGTTAAAATTTACACAACCATTCATAGCAATGGTATTGAAAAGGCCAATTTCCTGTGGTTCTGTTGGAGATTGTGGCAACCAGTTGTCCCAAAGATCCAATTAATTAAAACATCCTTTGATAAAAGAATTGCTCTTGCAATATGATAGATTCACTTCTGAATTTTTTGCAGCATGACTTCCAATCAATAGGAATTCTCACCAAACAAGTGTGAAAAGGATCTTCAAGGGTAGCCAGAGACAAGCACAATGTAGGTTGATTTAAGGCTTGAGCAAGGGTTAGCCAAACATTCTGCATAGGCAAAAGAGGTAAAAACACATTCCTAAAACAACAATACCATGCATACATAATACAGCCCGAGTGCGGACCACTAGTCAAATCCTGTGGATGTATAGTGGAAAAATCATGAAGCAACATTTACAAGACAATTCCATACAGAATTTTTAAGGTTTGTAAGTCTAAGAATTTTTCTGAAACCTGAGCAATTTCAAACATTTTTCTCCTCTCTGTCATTTCTTCAGTGTGCACAGGCCTTTTGCTACTTTTCTGTGACACACACAATGATAATAACAACAACCATTTACTCCATTGTCCACCTGCAAGAAAACTTATAAGTAAATACAACATTATACAATGGGTTAGGGTTTATCACTGTGAAGGGAAGGTGGGGGATGGAGGGGTGGATCTGCCGACCACTGGCCCACCCAAGTAGCAGCCGCGGGGGATTTGCATGCTGCAGCTTTCTCATAAAGTTCTTCTACAGTCAAGTTCTGTACATGGTTTTCTGATCAGAATGCAAGCAAAAATTCTTTTCAACTTAACACTTGCAGTTCTTACAGCTCGAGCGTGCCTGCAGTAAAATTTAGTGTTTAACCTAACTTTGTGAATCCACAGTTCTTCTGCAGCTCTTAAATCTTGACAAGTTAACACATAAATCTTGGCAATGGTATGCAAAAGGTCTGGGCAGAAGGAATTTCCAAACTGTTCTCTTACAAGTCCTTTTAAAACGTCCCTCTTGCCCACAAACATAACAGTACCTATTGAGATGGACAAGCAGCAGCAGCAAATGTTTCTGCTAAACAACTATTGTGCAGGGTATTAATCACTCTCCAGCATTATCTTTCACCACCTGCAACGTCAGAAATTCCTTGGCAAGTTTCTTAGTTGTTTGCTTTCCCAGAGCATCTTGCAACTGGTCCAGAAAGAAAACGCAGGCTTCAGTGGACCCTTGTTTAATCGTGCTCCAGGGTTGTTGCAGGTTACTTGCATCAGCAACTTTTAATAATGCCTGCATCCCAAGATCTCTGCCCTGTGTTAGCACAAGAGGATGAAAACATGCTTGTGCAGATTGATTGCCGTAGCCCTGTGCCAAACCTGAGATCCTCCTGAGACACTTCTAAGCTTTTTAGTGACATGTCACCAGCCATTGTCCTCCATTCAGACCAAAATATCAGCATTTGCATAGGAGTACAGCAGGTCTCTGCAATCTGTTGAAGATCTGTATTTGCTCTCAGTTGCCTCAGTGCTGTCCATATTAAACGCCAGGTGTTGTCTAGCAATGGGACTGCAAAAATATCTTTCTAGAAGTCATCGCATACATTCACATACACCTCGCTGCTTACTTGATATTTCCTGTCCCACATCCTCCCAGACCTCACCTCCAGTGTTGTTGCCACAGGGATGAATTAGGCATCGTGTCCTGTTTCTTTCAGCAGCATTTACTGCTTTCTGGGAGCTCATGATTTGAGCACTGGTCAGCACTTTATTGTCTCCTCAAACGGAGAGCAGCATTCAATTGCAATGTGGAAGTGAGAAATCTGATAGTGCTCAGACACCAGAAGTCACTGATCAGAAGACAATTATTCGACAAAATAGCAAGGTTTTTATACCATACAGTATTCATCAATAGCTACTTTCTACCAATCATCTTCATCTTGCTACGTTCCCAGGTTACATGGTTGGTTAGTTCTGTTTTACCTACAAACAACTAACACAAGGCCTTCAGAGGTAAACACACCAATTCACTTCAGTCTCCTATCAGTCTCCTATCTTAACTACTGGCCATATTTTACTCTTAGCCCTAAAGAGACATCCCATGTTTACATAAAAGCATTGTCTCTGAGCATTGATCACGATTTATTATTCCTAAGTTCCTAGGGTTTACTGCTCTTATGTCACACTCCCAATTGTCTCCTTCCTGCATTTCTACACCCACCCTTTACATATTTATAGACATTAATGAGGTCAACCCTCAGTCTCCTCCAAGCTAAAGAGACCCAGCTCCCTCAGACTCTCCTCATAAGGGAGGTGTTCCACCTCCTTCATCATCCTCGTTGCCCTACGCTGGACCCTCCCTAGAAGCTCCATGTCCCTCTTGAACTGAGGAGCCCACAACTGGACACAATACTCCAGGTGTGGTCTCACCAGCGCAGAGTAGAGGGGGAGAAGAACCTCTCTTGATCTGCTAACCAACCCACTTCTGATCCACCCCAGGATGCTGTTGGCCCTCTTGGTCACAAGAGCACATTGCTGGTTCATGGTCATTCTGCTGTCCACCAGGACCCACAGGTCATAGGATAATCATAGTCCCTTTCTCCTACACTGCAGCATGTGCATGTTTGTGTGGCACTCAATGGCATCCTCCAATTAGTGAGCACATCATTCTTAATTTGTACTGGTTAAAATAAAGTGTGACTCAAGATAAGTTCAACAGATAATATGACCTGTAGCAATATAAATAATTTTGTGTGAAGGGACAAAAAAAAAAATATGTTAGCCTGGGAAGGAAATGAAGGTAGAAAGAAAACTGTATGTATTATTCTTAGTGTCATGGGATGATTTCTCTTGGAAGATGTCTTTAAAAAATATCTAGTTCCAATCTCTGTGCTGCTGACAGTGGAAATGCAGCAGGCAACAGAGTAATGGGGGAAAATAGTACTGTTGTAAACAAAAGAATTGATGCAGACAAGGTTATTTCAGAAATAAAGGCCATGTCAGCTGTGGACAGTAGAGCTTTCTTAAGCATAATATGGTTTCTAATTAGTAATGCAACAGCTATTGGCATTTTTCACCAACCTACTGAAAATACCAACATGTTAAATAAACCAAACTGAGGCAGTGTGGACTGCATGATCGGGTAGTGAGGTGGATGGTGAACTGGCTGCAGGATAGAAGCCAGAGAGCAGTGGTTAATGGGACAGAGTCTAGTTGGAGGCTGGTGTCTAGTGGAGTTCCCAAAGGGTTAGTACTGGGACCAGTACTATTCAATCTATTAATTGATGACTTGGATGAGGGATTGGCATGCACTGTCAGCAAGTTTGCTGATGACACAAAGCTGGGTGGTGTCGTCAACACGCCTGCAGACTGTGTTGGTTTTCAGCGAGATCTGGGCAGGCTGGAGAGCTGGGCAGAGGGAAATGTAATAAAGTATAATAAAGGTCAGTGTAGAGTCTTGCATCTGAGCAGGAACAACCCCAGGTACCAGTATAGGGGACCAATCTGTTGGAGAGCAGTTTAGGAGAAAGGGACCTGGTGGTCATAGTGAAGAGCAGGATGACTATAAGCCAGCCCTTGAGGCCAAGAGGGCTAACAGCATCCTGGGATGGATCAGCAGAGAGGTGGTTAGCAGATCGAGACAGGTTCTTCTTCCTCTCTACTCTGCCCTGGTGAGTCTACATTAGGAGTATTGTGTTCAGTTGTGGGACCTTCAGTTCAAGACAGATGTGAAGCTGCTGGAGGGAGTCCAGTGAAGAGCAATGAGGATCATGAAGGAAGTGGAGCACTTCCCTTATGAGGAGAGGCTGAGGGAGCTGGGTCTCTTTAACTTGGAAAAGAGGAGACTGAGGGATGACCTCATTAATGTCTATAAATATGTGAAGGGTGGGTGTCAGGAGGATGGAGCCATGCTCTTCTCATCTAGTGATAGGATGAGGGGCAATGGTTGCAAGCTGGAACATAGAAGGTTCCACATAAATTTCAGAAGGAACTTCTTCTCAGTAAGGGTGATGGAGCACTGGAACAGGCTGCTCAGGGAGGTTGTGGAGTCTCCTTCACTGGAGATGTGTAATACCCGCTTGGATATGCTACCGTGTGACTTGGTCTAGGTCAGGGGTCCTCAAACTTTTTAAACATGGGGCCGGTTCCCTGTCCTCGGACCATGTCGGGGACAGGAGCCTGGCCCCACAGTAGGCAGGAAGCGGCGAACTGAAGTCGCTCGGTGGGGGGGGGAAAGTACCGATGGACCCGCAGGCTGGATTGGACACCCTGGCGGGCCGTATCCGGCCTGCGGGCTGGGGTTTGAGGACCCCTGGTCTAGGTTGTGGAGTCCCCTTCACTGGAGATGTTTAAAATCCACTTGGATATGTTCTTGTGTGACTTGGTGTAGGTGATCCTGCTGTTGCAGGGGGATTGTCCTAGATGATCTTTCGAGGTCCCTTCCAATCCCTAATGGTTCAATGATTCTATGATTCTACCATTCTTATGAAGGAAGGTTTAATTATACCTCCTGAATGCAGACTGCTCAGTAAGTTCCAATCATTATGAATTTTCTCAATGTAGGAATTCTAAGAATTTAGAAAGCTCTCAAAACATTGAGGCAGCTGCTGAATAGATTGCAGCAGTAATAACAACATGTTTCTGTTACGTACGCATTTTTAAACTATGAAATTTTAGCTTTTGTCCCATATCTGTCAGGAGCGTGACTATGAACAACTGACTGTCTTGCTCATCTCATATTAAGAGATTCAGGAATTTCATGCACTTGCTCACATTGAGTTATGTTCAACTGAACTTAGTCCCATAATATCAACATCCTTGAACTCACACAGGCGGATGTCTCAAAGGCCAAAACCCGCTCTTTGAAAAATGATGAATCCCACAAGCTGTCAGAAAATTAATTACAGGCTTTTTCAGTGATGATGTTGTTGCTAGATATTAGTTTCTAAAGCAAAACTTCTTCCATCTACGTGGGAACAGACCAGTCTTGCTTTTCTTCTAAAATGACTTGTCTGTGATCAGTGCAAAAATTTATATGATATCTGCCCTGTATTTCAGGGCATACGGGTGAATATCAAGTGTCTGTTCAGGAAGAACACTCTCCACTCAGATTTGTAGACTAAACAAGGCTTACAGACTCCCTGTTTTGCATCTACTTGTTTTCTTCAGCTTATTTTTTATCGCTTGCTATTTAGATTTGATCATATATCCTGATCTCCCAGCATTTCAAATGCAAAAGTCACACTAGAGAAATTATAATCTATATCATGTCTGAAGAGTACAAATGCTTTGGATTCATGAGCTCCTTTGGCTTTGGAAAGTGAATTTCAGCAAATGAAGAACAGCTATTCTTTAAGCAGCCCTGGGAGCCCACAAGTATTTCTAGACAATTCTGCCTTCAGCCACAGTCACACATACATAATTCTAGAGATACTCCACATTCACAGGGATACAAGGAAAAACAAAATTTAATTTATTTCTCTTTATATGTATTGTTGCTTTGACAGTAGAATGAACCAGGGTATGCTCACAAATCAACAAACGAAAGTTCACTTTTTTCATACATTTTTTAATTCAAGATTCACATTCACAAGGGAAAAGAGAACACATGTAGAAGTGATATTTTATATCTTTGTTGATCTGAAAACCATGGTTATAGTAGTGCTTCTTATATGTATCTTTTCCCCCAAAGGTTATAACTGCGATTCGCTAACTTTCCAACTGTTGAGGCATGTGGGTATTTGTTACAGTAATGTAAGTCCTTTGCCACTCAGATTTAAACCATGTTATTTCTTTTTTATTTCTTTGCTGCTAACAGCCCAAATCCACACAGCAGGTGCTCTTAGGAATGTCACCATCTAATAAAAGTACAGTAACATAAAACAGAGCCAATAAAACTTTCTTTGCAGAGACTTTGTTTTTCCTGATGGACTGGATTCCTAATAAGACAATGTCTACAAAATCTAAGAAAGATGAAAATACAGACATATCAAGTGGACATTTTTTTATTCCTTGTTTAAGTAATGAACACAGATATTGGATAACTGAAGCTTTGTACAAATTTTTTTTTGTCAGCAAAACAGCAAGGGAGATGGCAAACCCCAGTATTTTCTGTTGTGTTCATTATACCTTGGACAGAACTTTGACTCCATTCAAGGCTGGATAAAGGATTTAATAAACAGAAATACAATTCCAACAAGAGAGTTTGGGAAACTGACAACTGATAGGCAAAGATTTACAGATTATTTTTATAGAATCATAGAATCATTAGGGATTGGAAGGGACCTCAAAAATCATCTAGTCTAATCCCCCTGACAGAGCAGGATTGCCTAGATTGAGTTGCACAGGAACACATCCAGGTGTCTTAAACCTCTCCAGAGAAAGAGACTCCACAACCACCCTGGGTAGCCTGTACCAGTGCCCTGTCATCCTCGCTGTCAAGAAGTTCCTTCTGAAATTTATGTGGAACCTCCTATGTTCCAGTTTACAACCATTGCCCCTCATACTATCACTAGATGCCGTTGAGAAGAGCCTGGCTCCATCCTCCTGACACCCACCCTTCACATATTTATATACATTAATGAGGCCACCCCTCAGTCTCCTCCAAGCTGAAGAGNGCTCCGGCAGGGGGGTTGGACTTGATGATCTCTTGGGTCCCTTCCAACCCCTAACATCCTATGATCCTATGATCCTATGACCCAGCTCCCTTAGCCATTTCTTGTAACGGAGGTGTTCCACTTCCTTCATCATCCTTTATCAATCAGATCTACAAGGATTGTAAGTCTTAAACCCTGTATTTGGTAGGGTGCTGCTTTTATTTCTCTGTTTTACAATGAAGAACACTTCCAGGCATATCTGATCTTAGATATAATTAAAACACCCAGTAGTTTATAGATCCTGTACACACAAAATTAATCAACAGTTCAAGCAAAGGAGAGATTTCTGCTGTCAAAGTTTTAAGGGCCCTGAAACTGTGAAAAGCATCATTAGACATCACACTGAAAATGCTGAAGTGCAGACAAGACAGTATTTCAAATTGGATGCACAGACAGTGGTAATTGATGACTAATAGTAGTTTACTTCAGCTGTAACTGCCATTCTAATTGACCTTATTTCTTCAAAGAAAGACATTCAAAACAAGGGTCAGAGGTGAATATGTTTGAGAAGTTATACACGGCATAATACCATGTATGAGATATAAATACACATTTGTTCTTTTCAAACTCTTTTATTTGCCTCTGTCAGTCTGTTCTGGCTGTACAAGACATCTAAAGATCATCATAGGGTCAAAAATGTTGATTTTGGGTACACAAGATATTCAGCTAACCACTTAACATGTCGGATTTGGTGTAGTAGAACAGGTCATGTTCAAATATTTGATGTTGAATTTTAGAAATTTCTAACAGAATCCGTCTTTGTCTAACACAGTGGAAACACTTATGCAAATCAGAACATTCAGTTTTGCATCATAAGCACAGACTAACCAGGTTCTTTTCTTGGTGAAATTATCATTTAGGTTTTTTAATTTTCAATTTGTCCTGAGACTCCAAACCATGTTACAAAAAGCAATCATATTTCAGAATGTGTTGATTGAAAAAGAATCACCATAACCAACCACTATAAAGATGGAAATACTATAACAGAGCTACAGGGAAGTAGTACCCTTGTTGATGACAACAATCTACACATGAATATAACTCCCTGAAATCAGCAGGATATACAAAAATCAATATAAAATCCGTTCCTCCAACAGCTATTCTGTCACTGTCATCACTCATGCTGTAAAGTAGGCACTGGGGAGTCCCCAAACTGGATTTGGCAGACAGGAACCAAATTCAGGAGCTAGATTCAGAAATGCACAGAATGGGATCAAGGGCAGGAGAGAAAAAGTCCTTCTCAGACATCAGTTTTGAACCCCATGATCCCTCATCTTTATACTCAATATAATGTCTAGGGAACAGAATACCTTGTTGGCCAGCTTAGTGTCACCCGTCATGTCTGCTTCTCCCCACAGGCAACACCTCTTATGTACTACAGACAAGATTTAGCTGTGACCTCGGTCTTTACCAGGAGCAAGTATAAACAAGATCCTTTCCACAAAAAACCCCCTCTTGATAGTAACTGTAAACACCAAGCACTCTGTCTTGTAGAAGGAGACCCTGTCCACACAAACATGCTGTTAATGGCAGAATATGCAGTTACTCAGAGGAGATTTAGATGAAAAACAAAATTTCAGAATAGAACTAATTCTACAATATCTCAGTTAGTTTTGTGCTGTTTTCCTTGTACCAGCTTTAGGTTTCCAGCAGTTCAGAAACATATTTAGACTTCTTTCTCTCTCTGTAGGGGAACTGAGCGGGTTTGTGGAATTTTATAACCTGCTACTAAATGGTGAGACTGTGGTGGTATGTGAGTATTGTTCCATCTGTTCCGTTGTAAGTTACCCAAATTCCGTGCAGATAAAGAAGAGCTTTTGTGTCTGACAGACTTCCCTATGATACACTATAAACAGCAGGAAGGACCACCTGCTACACAAGAATTTATGTTCCATTAAAGCGGCAAGCACAGCTCAATCCCAATTACATGGCAGCAGAGCTCCTAACTGCAGCATTTGCCTGGTGACTTTGAAGAATTAAAAGCTAGACCTGTATACTAAACATAAAAAAAACCGTTCAGTTATTCTCCAGAGAGGTGTAAATATGTCTCAAAAAACAAAATTGGTTTAGAGTTGGTCTAACCTGCTGTTAATCATTTGTTTATGCCTATATTGCCCCCAGATTTCTTTCAGATGCGGATCAGTTCTTCATCAGACTCCATTTACATGAACTAAAGACTAGGCCCTCCTAGGCCACTAGAATATGAAGTATTTTACTACCATGACTTACTTGACTCCTTCCAATAAAAGGAAATATCCTTACCAAGAGAAAGAAAATGCAAAGCCTTGATTACAAAGAAACTTATGTAAGATCTTTTGTCTTGAACTATTTACTCTTTCCTGTCTTCAGGCAGAGAGCTAGCTAAAATGTTGGTGAGCTGTAATATGACTTCTTTCCAAAAGTAGTATTTGCTGAAGACTGTAGAGTAAAAGTGTGGGGTTACAGAAAACAGAGTTAGCTGAAGGATGGACCCTGGAAACAGAGTTAGCTGTTTGACACTTGAATAAAAATACCATACAGACACTCATAAAGAAACATTAGGAGAAGTAAACAAAACAAGGAGAACTTTGAACACAGAACACTCCGTTGTAGTAGCTGAACTGACCTTTATAGGTAACAAACTTCTAGAGTTAATGAAAAAAATACTCTTTTATGTAACTTGATATAGCTTGCTTATATCAGCGCTTTAAAGGTGTATATGCAACACTGTATTCACAATAAAATGTCTTCAATCCACAATCAGAGTCTGTGCCAACTACGCCACATAAAAGCATTAGAAAATAATCCCTTTCACATACTGCTAATGAAAGAACTAGTTTAGAATATAATCTAAACATCTACAAGAAGGGGATGGTACTGAAGTCTCTCGGGAGTTAATAGTGGCTGGGGTATCCGCTCTGAAGACGAATGTATCGGCCCAACTGAGGTGTGTATATTTTAATGCACAAAGTATGGGCAACAACCTGGAGGAACTTGAAGCTTTTGCATGCCAGGAAAGGTATGACATAATCTCCATTACTGAAACGTGCTG
>VXBP01000105.1:322508-334630 GCA_013400115.1 Rhinopomastus cyanomelas | reverse complement strand
GAAGGGAAGGGAAGGGAAGGGAAGGGAAGGGAAGGGAAGGGAACTTTGGGACAATCAGGACGGCTTGTTCAAGTGGACAATAACCTGGGGGACATCAGTGGGGTGGGCTTGTGCGAGTGGGCGACAGTCTGGAGGACATCAGGATGGGCTTGCAAGCGCACAAGAAACTGGAGACCCCCGGGATGGACTTTGAGCAAGTTGAGAGCAACCCGGGGGACATCGTGGGGGGCGTGTGCAAGTGGACAAAGAACTTGCGGGGCAGTGGGACATCCTGGTGTAAGGGCACAAGAAACGGGGGACCACCGGGGTGGCCTTTGTGCAAGTGGGCGACAACGTGGAGGACAGACCCGGTACCTCCGGGGGTCTCGGCTTGGTGCAGCGCGGCCACAAGACCCACCCCCTGAGGAGCCCCAGGACGAAACGTTGACGCAACATCGCCCGGGGCACGGGCTGAGGGAGGCACTTGGGGAGGTGCCCGGTGGGGCTGGGCCGGGGCGGGTCCTTCCTCCCCTATCTCCTCCTCCTCCTCCTGTGGCCGCGCGGAAGGGGCGCGCAGGATGCGCAGGGCGGCCCCGGGGCTCTCCCTGGCGCTGCTGGCGGCCGAGCGCGGAGCGTGTGAGTGAGCGCGCAGGATGCGCGGGGATGTGGGGCGGGGGGAGAAGCTGCGCGGGGCGGCGCACAAGCGGGAGGGGGCGGACGGCAGCTCCCCGCGTCCAGCCCGCAGCCCCCACCGGGTTGCCCGCAGCGCTGGGGAGCGGGAGGGGGTTTGGGGATGGGAGGGCGGCCCCTGCGCTCCCGCGGAGAGGGAGATGCGCGGTTCCGCTCCGGGAGCGGCGGACGGGACCGCCCGGGCGCGGGGTTTGAATTTTCTTCGTTATCGTTTGATTTTCGCTCTGTTTGCGGCTGGGGCCGGGATAATCGTTTTGCACGGGACCAGCGCTGGTCACCTGGCGATCACACAGTTACGGGGTGGTTTGGAGAGACCAGGCGCAAGGGCTGTGGCTCTCACAGGGTCGCAGAAGGGTTTGGGTTGGAAAGGATCCTCCTCAAAGCTCACCCAGACCAGCCCCGCCGCGGGGAGCCTGGGTGCTCAGAGCCCCGTCCAGCCTGGGCTGGGGTGGCTCCAGGGGCTGATGGACAGACCTGTCCAACAGGTCCCTGTGCTGGGGAGCCCAGAGCCGGACCCAGCACTGCAGGGGGTGTCTCAGCGGAGGGGAGCAGAGGGGCAGAACGATGTTCTCAGTCGCTCCTAAGGAATCGGGGACTTTCCAGCTTCCCCCAGGAGCAGCAGCACAAGAAGCTGGCGGGGAGCAATGCCGGGATAGCCCTCACAATCACAGAACACTTTAGGGACTGGAAGGCACCTCAAAAGACCACCTAGTCCAATCCCCCTGCCGGAGTGGCCTGCAGCTAGCCAAAGGGATGCTCCAGAGCATCACTCATCAGCATAAAAACAGGGGGAACTGCCTGGGGGAAGGTGGGTCCATGCTCTTGGAATGGGTCAGCGGGTGGTGAGCAGCTGCATTGTGACCGAATCATCCTCATCTTGGGTTTTATTTCTCTCTCTTTCAGTTATGTCCCCTGTATTCACCCTCCTCCTATTATTTTTCTCATTATTTTTTTAATGATTATTCCTGATTTTATTTTAGTTATTAAGCTGTTCTCACCTCAGCCCTTCTCTTTTTTCCTCTGCCCACTGGGAGAAGGAGCGAGCAGGGGGCTGCAGGACGGTTCGTTGCCGACTGGGATTAGGACAAGACAGCTTCTTATTTATTTACTGGGAGGAGGGTCCTTGTCTCAGGGCTTTTTATCAAGCCTCTGGGCCCCTCAGCGATGGCTGGCCCACAGCGACAAGGCACTGGGAGCTGGCAGCTGGAGATAGGACAGGGACAGGGGCCATGACCCACTTTGGCAGCTGCAAGATGAGCTGCTGGTATGAGCTCTCACAGCCCAGAAACCATCTGTGTCCTGGGCTGGGTCAAGGGAGGGGATTCTGTCCCTCTGCTCTGGTGAGACCCCCCCCCTCCCCTTGCAGCACCGGGTCCAGCTCTGGGCTCCTCAGTGCAGCAGAGACAGGGACCTGTTGGAGTGTGGCCAGAGGAGGCCACACAGAAATGCTGGGAGGGCTGGAACCCCTCTGCTGGGAGAGTTGTGGGGGTGCTTTCTGAAGATGAGAAGGCTCTGGGGAGACCTCCTTGTGGCCTTTCCATGCTTAAAGGGTCTGATAAGAAAGCTGGGGCCAGCCTTTTCAGCAGGGGCTGCTGTGACAGGACAAGGGGTGATGGGTTTGAACTAAAAGGAGAAGGTTCAGAGTAGACTGAAGAAGACATTATTGATGCTGAGGGTGGTGAGAGCCTGGCCCAGGTGGCCCAGAGAGTCGGGAGACGCCCCTTTCATCCCTGGAACCATCCCAGGTAACATTTTACAGGGCTCTGGGGAACCTGCTGTAGTTGGAGATGTCCCTGCTGACTGCAGGGACTAGATGAGCTTTGAAGGTCCTTTCCCACCCAAAGCACTCTGTGATCCTATGAATTTGTGGTGGGTTTATGGGTAGCACCTTCCAGCTGCTGGGTGTGGTAGCTGCAGCAACCCTTGGTGGTTTCTCACTTGCCATCCTCCAGGGCTCTGCACCACCATCTACTACCTTGTCACCGGGCACTTGGGCTGGTTCGGGCTGACCGTTGCCTGCGTGGCCCCTGGCTATGTGGCCCAGCTCCTCAGCATCCTCTGGTTCCAGGCCGATGGGCACCCACCCAGCTGCTGGCTCCTGACTCTCCACCTCCTGCAGCTGGGCCTCTGCAAACGGTGAGAGGTGCTCCCCGTGGTCCATCCAGCCCTCCCCATCCCAGAGGCAGACCCAGACCTGCTGGTGGGACACCCCATCCCGGTGACTCTCGCAGGTACTGGGGTGTCTCACGGCTGGTGGCCAAGACGGGCGGCGGTGCCCGTGGCGAGGAGGTGCCGGTGCAGTACGGAGACGCCTGCGTGCTGCGGCTGCTGGAAGCTCTGCTGCAGACCCTGCCTCATCTCCTTCTGCAGACGTACGTGGTCGTGGCCATCGACCCAGCGGGCTTCATCCCTGGTGAGCAGGGAGCTCCTGGGGGGTGCAGCGAGTAGCAGAGCATTTGGGTGGGGGATGCAGGTCCCCACCTGGGAGGGCAGCAGAGGTGGAGAAGCCCCCGTGCAAAGCAGTAGGGACAAATGTGGCTAAAAGAGCTGCTCTGGCTGAACTCAGATCTCTGAGTCACCTACCCATGGGTAGCCAGTGCCCTGCACAGGGGGTCTCCAAGGCAGACGGTGCTTTGGCTGGGTTTGAACCCAACACATGGTCCTGTTGATGGTCCAGCCCCAGTCACTGAGCAGTTTGGGCTGCTTTGCAGAGGAGGTGAGCTCTCAGGTGTGCAAAGGGAGAAGGTTGGCTGTGGAACCATGTCCTACACAAGTTGGTGTCAACATCTGGTCCGGTCACAGTGGCCAGAGATGGACCTGCCCTGCTGCTGCAGAGCTCTGCCCACAGGAGAGAGCAGGCAGAGGATTTAAACAGGGAGGTGCTGAGGAGGCCAGATTCAGCAGAAATTGGTTGGTGATGTCCCACCTTAGGACTGAGTTTTGGCTCTACAGTGCAGTCAGGTGTCCTTCAGAGCATCTCACTACCCCTGTCCCCACCCAGGTGTGAGCGCTGGGCTCTCCCTCCTCTCCCTCGCTTGGGCTTTGGTCTCCTACAGCTGCTTCACCTGCCTGCTGAGACCTGGTCACCTCTTCCCACCAGTCACAGCCATCCTCTGCCTACTGCTCTGGAGGATAGGGATGCTGGGGACCAGGGTCCTGGCCCTGGTGCTCTTCGCCAGGCTCTATTCCTGCTGGGTTCTTGCTGTGGCAGGTAAGACCTGGGGTCATCTTCCCCACGTCCCATCCAACCGTCGTTGGGTGGGATGCTCCTGCCCCTCGGAGCGATTTGCAGCCTCCCTGGGAACAGCTCTCGGCCTTTCCCCTCTGCAGGTGCCCACTGGTTGTTCATGTCCTTCTGGCTGGTGGCCCAGCAGACAGACATCGTGGCCCAGCCTTGCCGCTGGAGGCTGTTCAATTGCCTGGTGGGAGCCGTGTACGTCTTCTGCTACGTGAACGTCCGGCCCGGCCCCTCCAAGAACAGGGTGGCCGTGTTTTATGCGGTAAGTGCTCAGGAGACTGCATCTTCCACACGGACACAGCTGCTGGGGAGAAGCTCCAGAGCCTCCCTTCTCATCACCACTTGATAGAAACCCACCATTTGTGGTGCCCAGGCGAAGCCACGGGGTCACCACCAAGGATGCACCTTCCTCACTGGCTTCATCTTCTCAGCAGCAGCTGTAGAATCTCTAAAAAGCACCAGAGGGGTCAATTTTATGGCAAGGACAAGCTCAGGACCCTGCAGAAGGTTCAGTTCAGCAACCCTCAAGTGAGAAGTTACTTCATAGACTCGTAGACTCACAGACTGGCTCAGGTTGGGAGGCTCCACAGAGATCATCTGCTCCATCTCCCCTGCTGTGGGCAGACTTGGTTGCTTGAGACCTCGTCCAACCTGGCTTTGAACATCTCCAGGGAGGGGGCAGCCACAGCCTCTCCAGGCCATCAATCCCAGAGCCTCTCCACCCTTGTGCTGAAGAACTTCCTAAGATCTAGTCTGAACCTCCTCTCACAGAATCACAGCACATCAGGGACTGCAAGGGACCTTGAAAGATCATCCAGTCCAGTCCCCATGCTAGCTGCAAACCCTTTCCCCCTCCCCATCACTAGATCCCCCTGGGAATCTCCCTCTCCAGCCCTCCTGTAAGTTCCCTGGTCAGGTATTGGAAGGAAGCTCTAAGGTCCCCCTGGAGTCTTCTTTGTTCCAGGCTGGACGACCACAAGTCCCTCAGCCTGGTCCTCAAAGCAAAGGTCTCATCTGGACTTGCTCCAACAGCTCCATGTCCTGATGTTGGGGACACCAAAACTGGGTGCAGTGTTCAAGGGGGAGGGGTCTCACAAGAGCAGAGTACAGGTAGACAACCACCTCGTGCTCCGCTGCCCACACAGCTCCTGATGCAAAGGGCTGCAAAACTGATCAGGAAGAGACAGAGACGAGATGTTTTCTGTCACATGAAGCCCACCTGAAGCCATTGGAAGGGCAAAAGCCACCACTGTCATCCCTCTGCTCTGCAGGTAATGCTGACAGAAAACACCCTCCTGCTGCTGCTGGCCACCAGGTTCCTGCAGGCAGAGCTGAGGAGCAGCCTGTGTGTGACCGGGGCCATCATGTCAGGGTCTGTAATAGGTAAGATCTCTGCAATGGGTCCATCTCCTCCTGGTCTCTAAGGGTTTTAGAGCCTGGACTGCATGTTTTGAGAGGAAAGGGACATCACAGAATCATGGGGTTGGAAGGGACCTCTAGTCTAGTGCAACCCCACTGCACCAAGCAGGGCCATCACTCACCAGATCAGATTGCCCAGAGCCCCATCCAGCCTGACCTTGAATGTCTCTGGGGATGGAGCCTCCACCACCTCTCTAGGCAGCCTGCTCCAGGGAGCCACCACCCTCAGATTCATTTTCCTCATGTCCTTTTCCAGACTCAAACCATGACCCCTAATCCTATCATTCCCTGCCCTTGTGAACAGCCTTCCTCAGCCTCCTGACAGCCCCTTTCAGAGACTGGAAGGTCACTAGACGGTCCCCCCCAGAGCCTTCTCCTCTTCAGACTGAACAACCCCAACTCTCTCAGCCTGTCCTTCAGTTCCACCAGCCTCTTCCTTTTACTTCTTCCAGCTGAAGTGTCTGAATGTGTTTGATACATCAACCTACCCTGAGGTCCACCTCTGCACCTCTTAAGAGCCCATCCCTGCAGAGGGAGATGCCACCCAATGTTGAGGATGCCCCTGCTCACTGCAGGAGGTTGGACGAGATGACCTTGAGAGGTCCTTCCCAACCCAAAGTGTGACCCAGCACTCCCTTTTCTGAAGGGTGCTCTGGGTGGGTTCTTGATCCCTAAAAGCATTTGGAAGCCATCCTGCTTGGACACCTGATGCCCAGCAGTATCTCTGCCAAGGGCTTGTTGATCTAGAGGTGGCAGTGGGGTCTCACCTGTCCTCTGCGCCTCACCACAGCGCCGCTGGGCTTTGTCCCTTGAGACCTGTCTGCTCTCTTGCAGGTGCTGCAGCTCTGGGGGTGTATTACAGCCTGCTCCATCCCAAGTCCACAGAGATCTGGCAGGGCTTTCTGGAGACGGCCTGCAGCGCTGCTGAAGAGAGCTCCCAAGGAGGGCAGAGCTTAGGGTCTTCAGGAGACAGAGAGTCCTTGGCAGGGGAAGGGCCCACAGCAGGTCCCAAGGGTGGGAACGGCTCGTCGCTCCTGCCGCTCACGGGGTGTTTGGAGGACAGCTGGGCAGACCACCACCACTGGCTGCTGGTCAAGCTGGCTTTGAAGACAGGAGACCCGTCTGCAGTCAACGCAGCGTGTGGGGACGGCGGTGTGGGGCAGGTCTACCCCGCAGGGTGGGCGACGGGGAGCCCCGCTGAAGCCAACCTTTCAGTCCCCACGAGGGAAACTCACCCTGGAGGTGCTGAACCTGCTCTGACCAGCAGGAAATTGCTGGTGGTGGGGAGCAGAGGAGGTGGCAGTCCCAGTCCTACAAGAGCATCAGAGGAGGATGGAGTGGGGCAGGACCGTATCCTTCACCCGGCCGCATCCTTTGCCCCCGGCTGCTCCCTGGATCCAGCCAGCGGCTCCTCTGTGTATTTCACTGCAAGAGGCACCACCTCACCCAGTGTGGGGACAACCACCCCTGCCTGCACAGCTCTGATGACAGGGGAAGACCAGACTCCTCCAGGCTGCTTGAGAGGAAGAGGAGGAGGAGGAGGAGGAGGGGATTTATCCCTCGGGACGGTGAGCATCAGCCCAATCCCTGGTGCTTGTGCCCACAAACATCTGCAGAGCAGCTGGGAGGACTCGGAGTCTGTGGGGCTGGAGGGTGCCCTCGTGGAGTGGCATCACCTTCAGGACACCCTTCCACGTGGCACTGTAAGGAGCAAGCTGAGGTCACCATGCTTCACCTCAACACCCAAGGCTGACCCTAAATACCCACAGCAAGGACTGGAAGCACTGGGAGAGGGGGCAGACCCAGCTGGGGGGCTGAGGTGATCCTGAAATTGCTGCAGCATCACCTTGGATCAGCAACGGGGGAACTGCCTCACCCGCAGGGTGCAGCAGGAGGTGGTGGGATGCTAGTGCTGGCCATGAAGACTGTCCTCACGGGGTGCTGGGCAGACGTGGTCCTCCATCACCAGGGCATCACCTTCTCTGCCAGTGCATCTTCTCCTTGAAGTTCTGGAGAGCTTCAAAGGTCTTCAGAAGTCTGGGGCTGTGTATTTATTGAACTCGTGTCTGTGTCAGCTCTGCCTGGCAGCTGGAACTTGCTGTGTTGGTGACAAGGTCCTGCACAAGCTGCTGGTTTGGCCCAGCATGGAGATCTGGCTGTTGGCTCCAGCAAGGCTGACCGAAGCAGGAGTCTCCTCAGGATAAACCGGTGCCTGGACCAGTAAGACACTGGGTTTGACTCCCAGACAACTCAGCTTCTGGGCACAATGAGGCTCAGCAGTGCTCGATGTCCTTTTCCCCCACCAGGTTGACTTGATGTGTTGATTGACATCTGGCCAGCTGGGTCCACCAGTGAGCTGGTGGGTGCCAGCTGGTGCACATCTGGCCGTGTCCTCCAGCTGTTGTGCTGCTGCTTGCAGGACGCCGGGGTTTCCGCGGGGCAGGAAGGACAGGCACGTAGTGGGTGATTTCAAACAGCTTCCACGCAGCAGGACTGACCCTGGCGTCGTGGAAATGTTTCTCTCACGTGGTTTTCTACCCCCTGGCAATAAATAAAGATGATCTAACAGCCAAAGCAGCCTCTGCTGTGCGTGCAGCTCGTGGCTGCAGGGCACGTGGGACCCCTGCGCAGCTTCGCGGCTGGATGTGACCTCCCCTCCCCTTTCACCTCCGTGTTCCTGTTTTCTTGGGTTTTCTACCCATTCTGGTCCTGCCCAGCCCCAGCCAGCTGTTTGGTTAGTTGAGCAGGGTTTTACCTTTCCTTCTGCTGAGAGGGAGCTGGGATGGGATGGGGTGGGATGTGCATGGGCATGGGATTCCACAGCCCCTCCTCTCTCTTCTTTTGGGTCCAGGAGTCAGCCCTACCTGAGGGTTTTGATTTCCTGGAGCAGACCTCCAATGCACAAAGGGCTTGGGGATGCACCATGAACTGACACCTCTGAGCTCCAAGAAGGTGGTTGTGGAAAGCCCAGATGGATCAAGAAGTGGCCAAGAGATGGAGGAGCCTGGGGATGGCACAGGATGGGGTATGAGGGCTGGGTGTGGGTGTAGGCATGGGAGGTCCATGTTCCTGTGGGTCTGCTCCCTGATGGTGAGAGGTGGTCGCTGGTGAGAACCTGCAGCGCTCCTCCTTGCCTTCTTCTTCCTACTCAGTCGAAAGCCCTGGTTGGAGTAGGAGAATTGTCCAGCTGCAGATCACAGCTCCAGGTACTCCTCCCCACCCTGCCCATCTCTGGGGTGGGGAGGAACTCAAGATGCCCCAGTGACCTGGTGCCTATCCAGAGTTCTCCACCAGGCTGCCAGACTGAAGAAGTCCTGCTGCTGGGGAGGTGTTTGGTCCCCAAAGCTCCCTGCTCCTCAGCCACCAGAGGGAGATGCTGCTCAAGGCCATCACAGTGGACACCTCGTTCCAGACGCTCCATGCCCACGATGGGAGGAGAGGGGTCTGCAGTACTGGTGCTGCTGTGGCATCGCAGCTGGGAGCTGGTGGGAGCAAATGGGAGGGCTCTGGGACACTGGAAATGCAGTGAGTGTCTGGATTAGTGTGACCACATCCATGAGAGTTTCCTTCCACCTCCCCAGGTCATGGGGAGAGTCTGGGAGACCCTATCAGGATCTCCCCAAGGTGGTATTCAAGCGCTTGAGAACACCCAACCTGTGCTACTTCCTTCAGCACTTCCAGTGAAGGTCTTTTCAGATGAGGTAGGTTGTCCCAAGCTAGACCTTGGGATCTGCAGAGCTCATTACCAACACTTGGGCTTCAGCCACCCACAGAACGTCTGGAGTGGGGGACTCTCCATCCCCCCACACTCAGCCAGATGATCCTGCGTAGACTCTTGTCTGCCCTGGAATCACAGAACATTAGGGATCAGAAGGGATCTTGAAAGATCATCCAGTCCAATCCCCCGACACAGCAGGATCACCTAGACCAAGTCACACAGGAACATGTCCAGGTGGGTTTGAAACATCTCCACAGAAGGAGACTCCACAACCCCCCTGGGCAGCCTCTTCCAGGGCTCTGTCACCCTCACTGGGAAGAAGTTCCTTCTCATGTTGATGTGGAACCTCCTCTACTCCAGCTGACACCCGCTGTCCCTTGTCCTATCACTGGGTGCCCCTGAGCAGAGCCTGGCTCCATCCTCCTGACACCCACCCTTCACATATTGATCAACATCCATGGGGTCACCCCTCAGTCTCCTTTTTTCGCAGCTCAAGAGACCCAGCTCCCCCAGCCCAGGAGAGCTGAGCGCCACCAGTGTGGAGAAGACCTCTCGCTGGCTGCAAAAGGGCAGCGAGGGAGCGGAGAGCAGGAACCGAGGGTGACCGTGAACAATGCAGGGAGCGACCTGAGGAGGACGGGCTGTGCTGCTCGCCCGTGATCTGGACAAAGGAGCAGACAGGCAGGAACGGAGGCTCCTCGTCTTGAACCAACCGAACAATACCCGGGCGAGCACCTGGGCTTGGGGACGTGGCCAGACGTCCGTCCCGCTGGCACCGTCCCCTTGGCTTTTGTTGCCCACGGGTCACCCTGTGAAGGTGAAGCCAAGTGTGTTGGGAAGGTCCTGGTGGAGCTCAAGGGCTGGCAGCAGCCTTGCCCCAGTCCCGCTGGGATCGTGTCTCCGAGCAGCAGCAGCATCTCTCAGCAGGACTTGGGGTTAGTTTGCTTCACACGCTCCCTCCAGCTCCAAGATGTTGTGACCCCCCCTTCCCAGGAAAACATCTTTTTTACTTCCAGAGACAATGAACCGCAGAAAACAGCCGCTCGCCCTGGGGCTGCTGTTATTTACTGGGCTTTTCCGAGCTGAACCTTTGGACACTCCACCCCCCACCCCGATCGCGTGGTTTCGATTCGCCTCAAACCCCTTTCTGGTGCCTTCCCCCTCCCCGTCGCAGCGGCTCGACCCCGGTGCCCATCTCTGCGAGGCCAAACAACAGCGAGGAGGGGGGGCTGCGGAGGGCAAACAGGGCTAATCAGGACTTGCCTAAGAGGGACGGCTGCTCCACGGGAGCCCCGGGATGCGCTTCCTGCGTGGGGTTCGGCTGCAGGAAGAGGGTTTGTGCCCTCCACACCAGCTCTGAGACGGCTCGGTTACCCCCTGTCAGTCCGACCCCGTGGGCCGCGGGAGGGGATCTGCTGTTGTGGGGAATTCCTGGGGATCCAGAGGTGCTCCAGGAGCCAGGGCAGATCCTACAACCTCAAGGGTCTGGTGTGCGTTGGTTTTGTAGGGACACCTTCTCAAAGGACCCTGCTCCTCTGCTCCACTCTGGTGAGGACCCCCCACCCCAGCTTGCAGTGCTGGGTCCTCTGCTCTACTGAGCTCAGACCTGACCCAGCTCAGAGCCTCTTGGAGTCATCCCTGGGCTCCTCAGCACACAGTCAGGGACCTGTTGGAGCGGGGCCAGAGGAGGCCACAGAAACACCGGGAGGGCTGGAACCCCTCTGCAGTGAGGCCAGGCTGGGAGACTTGAGGGTGCTCAGCCTGGAGAACAGGAGGCTCCAGGGAGACCTTCTCATGGCCTTTCAGAGCTGATCAGAAAGGTGGGGACAGCCCTTCCAGCAGGGGCTGCTGTGACAGGACAAGGGGTGATGGGTTTGGACTAGAAGAGGGAGATGTAGACTGGATAGAAGGAAGAAATTGTTGATGCTGAGGGTGGTGAGGCGCTGGCCCAGGTTGCCCAGAGAAGTGGTAGAAGCCCCATTCATCCGTGGAACCACCCCAGATGAGGTTGGACAGGGTTCTGAGCAACCTGCTGTAGTTGGAGATGTCCCTGCTCACTGCAGGGGGGGTTGAACTAGATGAGATGTGAAGGTTCTTTTCCACCCAAACCCATCCATGATGTCTTGATCTTTCCCTGCTGTCTCTAAGCAAAGTCTTTGAGGCACCTCAATGTCCTTCAAGCTCTCTGTGAGGTTTTGAGGGGCTGGTTTCAATAAACAAGAGTGAAGAAGCTGCTGCACTGTCCTGCAGACCCCAGGGAATCGTCCTGAGGGTAGGGGTCTCTGTGGAGGAGGGTGGACAGGCTCGGTCTAGGTGGTCCTGCTCTGGCAGGGGGATTGGAGCAGATGATCTTCTGAGGACCCTTCCAGTCCCTGATGTTCTGCGAGTCTGTGATCAGTTCAGAGCAGTGAGGTTCAACCAGGCCAAGCGCTGGCTCCTGCTCTTGGCTCACAACAAGCCCCCTGCAGCGCCACAGGCTGGAAGAGCAACCAGCAGAAAAGACCTTCTTGTTGACGATGAGCCAGCGGCGTGCCCAGGTAGCCAAGAAGGCCAACAGCATCCTGGCTTGTATCAGCACTGCTGTGGCCAGCAGGACCTGGGGCAGGGATTGTCCCGCTGTACTGGGCAGGCGGGAGATGCCGCAGCTCGAAGCCTGGATTCAGGCGCGGGCTGCTCACGCCAAGAAGGACGTCGAGGGGCAGCAGCGGGTCCAGGGAAGGGCGATGGAGCCGGGGAAGGGGCCGGGCTCGATGGTCCCCAAACTTCTCCCTAAGCGATCCCGCGCTCCGTGAAGCACCCGGTGGCCTCTCCCGTCCATCCGCAGCCGGGACGAGCGTTTGCGGACGGGGACGGCGCTGCAGCCCCGCGCTTGTCCCCTCCCCGGCGGCGGGGCGGGACGTTTGGGGTCCAGCCCCGGGGCTGCGGGCTCGGGACGGCGGGGTGCAGGTGCGGGCGGTGCCGCGGGGAGCGGATCCAGCGCGTTCCCGCACCGGGGCAGCAGCAGCCCGGGGTGAGGCGGGGCGTGCGGGTGCGGGGGGTGCGGGGGGGTCAGGAGGGGAGCCGCGGGGGCGTGTCCGT
>VXBP01000105.1:246007-322328 GCA_013400115.1 Rhinopomastus cyanomelas | reverse complement strand
CCCTCCACACCCTCCGCCCACCCTGTGTATCCCGCTACCCCGGTGCCCTCCGTTACAGACGGGGTGTCCCGGTGCCACCCCCCGCTTGGCTTCACCGCGTGCCCCCAGCCACCCCCCCTTCCCAGCGCTGCTCCTGCTCAGGGGGTGACGGGGTGCTGCTGGGGGAGGGGGGGTGGGGGGCGGGACCCCTCTTTGTGCTGCTTAGGGAGGGGGTGCGGGACCCCTCTTTCGGAGGGGTACGGAGTGCTACCCCATTCATTCCCCATCTCAGCAGAGAGGTTCCCCCCTACCCCACACCCCACGAAATCCCCACGGGGTGCTGGCGTTTGGGGTGGGGGCTGCATCCTTCTGCCACCTCCACCAGCTCTGCCTGGGGTCCCCACTTGGAGGAGTGGGAGTGCAGGGAGAACCCCTGCTCCTGCAAACCCGCTGCTGCTGGGACCGCTCCCAGTCCTGCTCCTCTCCCCCAGCTTAGAGGATCCACTGGCCGCCCGCAGGGAGAAGTCAACCTCTCACCGATATTCCCAGCCCCTGAAAAAACTGAGGAGCATCCGATTCCCCCTTCTTTTGGGTAACTTTAGCCACTTTCCAGGTGTTTTCTCCGCAGCCTGCTGACCCCCCAACTCTGCAGAACAAGCACTGGGGGGGCTCCTGGGCCTTGTGGAGACGCCAGCATCTCCCCAGCCTTTCCCCATCCCAGCTGTCCCGCTCCACCACGGGCCATGAGAAGGCACCTGGGGCTGTGCCATGGAAATCCCCCACCCAACCGTGGGTGCCCAGAGCCCACTAGGCAACTCCCAGTGTCCCACCGCCACCCCAGCACCGTGCGAGGCCATACTGGGAACGCCGCGCTCTCCCCCTGCTCCAGCTCCTTCCCTCCCAGTTTGCTTTTTCCTTTCCTCTTTAGGGGAGGAGATGGAGGAGGAGGAGAGCTGGAGGCCACCACCAGGCAGCTTCACTCAGCTTGGGGCACCCTACATGGGGGCACCTTGGGTGGCTACGAGCCGTGGCGGTGGTGGTCAGCAGCTTGACTGGATCAGACCCCCCACCTCTTCCCAGTTCCCCCGCTCAAACCCTCCCCTCCAGCTCAGTGCCACGTTTCAAAGCAGATCCAGACGGGAAAGGGGTGGGAAAAGGGGTGGCTGGGGGGCCTGGCGGGCGGAGGAGGGAAGAAGCTGCCTCCGCAGCAAATCGCAGGAGGAGCAAATCCATTTCCTTGCCACCCTCCCAGCCCAGCTGGTTGCTTCTCCCCCCTCAACCTTTCACTGCTGCAAAACCATCGGAGGAGCCGGTCGCTCCCAGGCGCCCGAGCCCCCTGCTCCGAGCCGTCGGGTGCTTTCAGGTTTATTTAGGGCTCCGCGGCCGTTTCGAACCTAAAACCCGAGAGAAGCAGCTGCGTCCCACAGCCGCGAGCGCACAGCTGGGCTGCAGCTTCTCCCTCGCTGGGCTCCTCTCGTTAAACAAGAACGAGTGGGGGTGTCTGTCACAGCCAAGGAGGTCGCTGAGGCTGACCCTCCACCAGGGCTGCTCCCCACAGCTGGGGTCTGCATGTGGGGTGCTGGTGCTGGCAGAACCCCCCATCCCGGAGAGGAGCTGCCCAGGTGGGCTCCTGCCAGCGAGGGCTTTTTAAGGGGGGTGTGATGCTCTGCTGTGATGAGCTGGTGGCACAGAAGGGTCTGTGGAGTTGCTGGTGGGTTTTGATTTCATGTCTTCATGAAATCCCCCCCTCCCCGCGTTGCTGAGAGGCAGCAGTTTCCTCTCCCAGCAGACCCTGAGGGGGACTCCCTCTGCAACACCCTGGCTGCGTCCCTGCTCGGTGGCATCTGCCCTCATCCTGCCCTTGGTGTGGGCTTTGGGACAACTGGTTTGGTCCTTGGGGTTAATTTCATTTCATTCTTGGTTTTATTATTTTAAATTTTATTTTAATTATTTAAAATTTTTAATTTATGTCTATTTTAGGTTTTTATTTTCCTTCACTTTGCTTCATTTTATTTCACTTTTATTTCACTCGATTTCACGTGATCTCATGTGATTTCCATTGATGACACTTGACTTTATTTACTTCACTTGATTTTACTTTATTTCACTTGATTGTACTTGATTTCACCTCATTTTACTTGATTTCACTTGATTTTACTTTACGTCACGTGATTTCATATCATTCCATGTGATTCCATGTCATTTCATGTGATGTCACTTGATGTCACTTCACTTCACTTTACTTGATTTCCCTTTTTAACATGATTTCACGTGATTTCACTTCACTTTACTCCACTTTATTCTACTTTACTCCACTTGTTTTAACTTGATTTCATTTTTAAACGTGATTTCATGAGATTTCACATGATTTCATGTGATTCCATGTGATTTCACATGATTTCACTCTTATTTCACTTCACTTCACTCCACGTCACTCCACATTACTCCACTTTACTCCACTTTTTACTTCACTTGATTTTACTTGATTTCCTTTTTTATGTGATTTCACATGATTTCACATGATTTTACTCAATTTCACTCGACTTTACTCCCCTTCACTCCATTTTACTTCATTTGATTTTACTTTATTTCCTTTTTTAATGTGATTTCACTCAATTCCACTCTTATTTCACTTCACTTTAATCCACTTCACTTTACTTCACTTGATTTTACTTGATTTCCTTTTTAACATGATTTCACATGATTTCATGTCATTCCATGTGATTTCATATGATTTCACTCGATTTCACTCGATTTCATTTCACTTTACTTTACCCCCTTTACTTCATTTGATTTTACTTGATTTCCTTTTTTAATGTGATTTCACTGGATTTCACTGGATTTCACTTCACTTTACTCCACTTTACCTCACTTGATTTTACTTGATTTCCTTTTTTAATGTGATTTCACGTGACTTCACTCGATTTCACTTCACTTCACTCTATTTCACTTCACTTCACTTTACTCCACTTTTCCTCAAGTAAAATCAATTACTTGATTTCTTTTTTAATGTGATTTCATGTGATTCCATGTGATTTCACTCAATTTCACTTCACTTTACTCNATATGATTTCACTCGATTTCACTCGATTTCATTTCACTTTACTTTACCCCCTTTACTTCATTTGATTTTACTTGATTTCCTTTTTTAATGTGATTTCACGTGACTTCACTCGGTTTCACTTCACTTCACTCCACTTTACCTCACTTGATTTTACTTGATTTTCTTTTTTAATGTGATTCCATGTGATTTCACTCAGTTTAACTTGATTTCACTCGATTTCACTCCACTTTCCTCCGCTTCACTTGATTTTACTTGACTTCACTTGGTTTTACTTGGCTTCCCCTGATTGTTACCTCCCCGAGAAGACGCTGAGCTCAGTCCTTCCTCCCCCAACCGTCTGCACCCCCTCTACACTGAGGTTTGCTGGCAGCTCAGATGTTTCCCCCTTTCCAACACCCCCGTGGCCGGTCACCAGCCCTTCTTCTCGCTGCTTCCCAGCCGCTGGGCTCCCGCCTTCCCCAGCGCTGGTGGCCACTGGCCACTCAGCGGAAGCGGCCGAATGCTGCTCACAATAGCCTGTTTCCTGCAGGGGAGGGTTCTGTGGGGAGGCACAGACAGGATATTGAACCTTTTCCCAGGCTGCTGTGACGCTCGAGGGCTGCTGTGGGTCCCTCCATCCCAGAGCTTGGCGTGAGGTACCTCTTGAACATCCTTTTGGATGTGGAGACCTAGTCCCCATCCAAGTGGGTCCGTGGGCTGTGCCAATCCAGTGACTTCTCCGGAGCAGGGAGTGGCTACTGGTCGCGGTGGAGACACCGTTCATGTCTCGCTTGACGAACCACTGACGCCGTCCCAGCTCTGGGAGGGAATCGGGGGGCACAGAGTGTGGCGTGAGGCCACAGAGGGGTTTTGCTGTGGCTACCTGGCTGCTTCATTCATAAGAGAGCTGGAGGTAGGACAGTGAGGATGGGCTCAGGCTAGAAGAGGGGAGACTGAGGGGAGATCTGAGGCAGAAGTCACTCCCTGTGCGGCTGCTGGGGCCCTGGAACAGGCTGCCCAGGGAGGTTGTGGCTGCTCCATCATCCCTGGAAGTGTCCAAGGCCAGGCTGGCTGGGGCTCTGGGCAACCTGGTCTGGTGAGAGGTGTCCAAGCCTATGGAACTAGATGATCTCTGAGGTCTCCTCCAGCCTAGACCACTCCCTGTAATTTTTTCGGGGCCAGACCCCATTTTAAGTGACTGCGGATCGAAGCACGAAGCAGGTGCTCTCCATCCTCATCCCAGGTCACCTTGCACACCTTTCCCACCCTGCTTTGCAGAGAAACAAGACCAAGAGCAGGCTGGGTTTAACCTCTGGCTTCGAGCTGGGTCTGGGACGATGGCATCAGCTCCGTCAACCTCCGTAAGGGTTGAGTTTGGGGTCGTGGGGTCAGTTTCTGTGCTGGATGGGGGCAGCTGCAAGGCTCAGTCTTCTTCCTATTTTAAGGGCAGAAGCTGGTGGTTGAAGGGCCTGATGGTGGCCACACTAGAGTCATAAAAGGCCCTGAGATGCCCTGCCCTTGCCGGGCTGTCCCCCCGTGCTCGGAGCCGGGGCGGTGAGTCACGGGCTCCCGCGCAGCGGGTTGTGCCACCGCCGGCTGACGAAGAAGCTGCTATTTCCAGGCTTCTGCTAAATATACCCTCCCCTCCCCGCTCCCCCTCTGTAGGGCTCTGCAAAAACCAACCCAGGATCCTGCCTCCTCCCGCAGGAGAGCCAGGGAGGGCAGCCGGGGCGGGTGGCAAGCTGGGGAATGGGGTGGGGGGGGGGAAGGAGACCTCAGCTCTGGTTCCAGTAGGGGAATCGATAGGGGGGAGCGTGGGGCTGCGGCGGTCGCGTGGTGCCAGGGGGCGAGCGTGCTGGTGGGAGCAGAGGGTTCTCGCCGGAGCCGCTGTGGACTTTGGAAGCTTTTGGTCCAAAGTTTGATCTCTGAGGCCTGGGTTGGTCCCTGCAGTGGAGCAACAAATTTTTCTTCCACTGAAGTCCCAGGCTGAGGGAAAATAAAACCCCAAACGCAACCGACCAGCCCTCCCTGAGCTGCTGGAAAAAGCCTGGGACAGCGTTTTCTCTTTAATTCGTTGTTTTTCAAGCCCTGCAGATGTTTTCCCAGCTCAGGCTGCAGAAACTCCCCCGACCTCCCTCGCCAGAGGTTTGGAGCCACTTCCTTCCTCCGGAGCAGTCTGAAGCCAGGCAGGACCGTGGGGTGGCTTCACGCTGGGGACTCCCATGTGGGGTGGAGACAGCAGATCCCACTGGGATGAAGGTTTTGGGAGGGGAGCTAGGACATCCCGGTGCCTCTCTGCAAAGGCTGCTCAGAAACCTTTTGCTGCTGCTAATATTAGGGTTTGAGAGCCCCAGCGGGTAGATTTTGGGGGATGTCTAAGCTGCCTGGATGCTCAGACACCTTTATGAGAAGCCACTCTGATACCTGTAGAAGTGGATTTGGGATTTGGGTTGCTCTTGCAGTGTCTCATGGCTGGGAAGAGGCATCATCATCTAAAAAGGGTCGGGGGAGCTTCATGGCTCTGCACTGGGTAGCGAGGGAGTGTGAATTCTACTGGTCACCTCATCACCTAGTGGTGGGATGTAGGTACCTAGTGGTGTTGGGATGTTATCCACCATCCTGCCACTGAGGGCTGTGAGGTGGACACAGGGATTTGGCTTCTGGTTGTCCTCAGAGACAGCTCCAGCCCTGTCACGGCTGCTTTGAGCATCACAAGAAACTGTGGCCTTGGTGGATGCTGTGGCCTTGGATGGTCTCTTGGCCATCCAGCTGCCCTTTGGTCAGAATCACAGGATTATTGAGCTTGGAAAAGTCCTCTGAGCTCAGCCAAGGGCCCATAACCTGACATCACCCCATTGGCCACACCAGGGCACTAAGAGCCACAGCCAGGCTGCCTTCAACATCTGCAGGGATGGGGACCCCACCACTGCCATGGGCAGTCCAGTCCAGGCTCTGATCACCACTTCCATGAGGAAGGGCTTCCTAACACCCAACCTAACCCTCCCCTGGCAGCTTCAGGCCCTGTCTTCTCGTCCTGGTGCTGGGAGAAGAGCCTGACCCCCACCTGACGACAACCTCCCTTCAGGTAGTTGTAGAGAGGGAGAAGGTTCCCCCTGAGAGTCCTCCAGTCTGAAAACCCCCAGCTACCACAGCATCTCCTCATCAGCCTTTCCCTCCAGTCCCTTCCCCAGCCTCGTTGCTCCTCTGCTCCCATTCCAGCCCCTCAATCTCCTTCTTCAAGTGAGGGGCCCCCAGTACTGGAGGTGATGCCTCCTCAGTGCCCAGTACACGGGTTGACAGGAACCATCATGAACCCAGTGGCTGCTGAAGAGTCTGTTCCCTCTGTGAGGCTGGAGGGAGCCCTCAGGACAGCTGCTTCCCAAGTGCAGCTGCTTTGGGCACATCCCTCGTGCCAGGCTGGGTGAGGGCATCTCCCTCACCCCCCTGGGCAGTGGTGGTGGCACAGAGATGCTGTTTGAGAGCCAGCAAGTGTCTCGTGCCTCTGAATAACCCTCACGTTGCTCTTCCTGTTGCAGACTTCTCCTTTCTCTGCCCACCCACAAAATGCTTGATAGAAGCTCTAGAGTTGGTTGTCCCTGGTGCTTGTTTCTTCCCAAGCCAAGGAAGCCTGGTTTCTGCCTTGCAGGGAGCCTGGAGGTGCTGCTGCTGGAGCTTGTGCTTCCAGGGTTCCCCCTTTCCCTGCTCCCATGTGCTGCGTAGGGTGGTGGAGCAATGCACACGCCGTGGATGCTCCCAGTTGGTGCTGGGGAGGTGGGATTCTGGAGCATGTTGTGTGCTTGATGGAGCTCAGCCACGACCTCGGTCAGGTCAGCTGCCCCTCTGTGCCCGCTGGCAAGGAGCGTGCTGGGAGCAGTGGCACAAAGACCCTGCGTGGATGTGGAGGGTGTCCTTCTCCTCCAGGGGTGGTGGGGTGTCACCAGTGGATTGTCCCATGTGTTTCGTGCTCTGTCAGCTTCAGCTGCTGGAGTGGCTGAGCTGCCATCCGGCAGGACCTGGACAGGCTGCAGAGTTGGGTGGGAAGAGACTGGATGAACGAGAACAAGGGCTGTGTGGAGTCTGGTGTGTGGGCAAGAACAACCCCAGAGACCAGGATAGGGTGGGGACTGAGCTGTTGGAGAGCAGTGGAGGAGAAAGGGACCTGGGGGTCCTGGTGGCCAGCAGGATGGCAGGAGCCAGCAATGGGCTCTTGTAGCCAAGAAGGCCAACAGCATCCTGGGGTGGATCAGAATTGGGGGTGTTTAGTATATTGAGAGACGTTCTTCTCCTTCTTTGATCTGCCCTGGTGAGACCACATCTGGAATCTTGTGTCCAGTTGTGGGCCTCTCAGTTCCAGGAGGACACAGGGCTGCTGGAGAGAGTCCAGTGCAGAGTCATGAAGATGCTGAAGGGAAGGGAGCATCTCCCTGCTGAGGAGAGGCTGAGGAAGCTGGGTCTCTTTAGGTTGGGAAGAAGGAGATTGAGGGGTGACACCATAAATGTTGATATCTATGGATAGGGTGGGTGTCAGGAGGATGGAGCCAGGCTCTGCTCAGGGGCATCTAATGATGGGACAAGAGGCAATGGGTGTGAGCTGGAACAGAGGAGGTTCCACATCAATGTGAGAAGGAACTTCTTCACAATGAGGGTGACAGAGCCCTGGCAGGGACTGCCCATGTTGGTTGTGGAGTCTCCTTCTCCAGAGACGTTTAAGACCCACCTGGACATGTTCCTGTGTGACTTGGTCTAGGTGATCCTGCTGTGTCAGGGGGGATTGGACTGGATGATCTTTCAAGGTCCCTTCCAATCCTTGATGGTCTGTGATTCTGTGATTCCTCTGTCTAAACTGAGATGTCCTTGCCGTGGTAGAGGTGACCCAGCCAAGGAGATGAGGTGGCCTGGTGGCCTCATGGGTGAAGAGTGTAGTGCACTGTTGTGGGTTTCTCATGTGATTGCAGTGAGGAGGGTGTGGAGGTCCAGGTGCCCACAGTATTAGCTGCAGCCAGTCTTTTGAACCCTTGGAAATGCCCAAGGACCAACCTGTGAAAATGCTGCCTTGGCCATTAAGGTCCTGCTGGTGCCCCTGCTCAGATGTTTCCATGGTCAGTGTGAAGTCTTCTAGCTGGTCACAGGAGAAAGGTGATGTAGTGAAGGGTGGAGGTGACCTGTGAAGCTTCTGGTCTTCTGGCCTGTGGGAAGCAAAGGAGGCTGTGGAAATGGACCAAAGCATTGACTGACCCACAAGGATCTATGGAAGCAGCTTTCTTCCCAGGCCTTCTGGAAAGGAGACCAGGAGAGTCCTCAGTGCTGGGGCTGAGCACTGTGCAGGTTCCCCACCGTGGAGATGCTCTAGACCCGTAGGTCTGAAATATAGCTCCTCCAGCAGGTTAGGTGATGGCTTCATCTGGAGGTGATGGCTTGTTTCCACCCCTGGACATCAGCCAGACTCTTGGATGGGATGTAAAACCTACAGGTCCTGCTGCCTGTCCCTGACATGGCCACCCATCCCTGCAGCTTCGTGGCCACCACTGGGTTCACGCAGCTGCTTCCTGCCCTGTGCCAGCTCATGATGAGGTTTGGATGTGAAGCCCAGGTCCTGGTTGTGCTGTGCAGCTACGGGATGAAGCAACTTTGCTTTCCTAGCCAGGGAGGTTTGCAAGAGCCAGAAGGGTCTCCTCAAGCCAGCTCGGGGCAGGGTGATGTGTTTTTTCCATCGCTACCTCATGCTCTGCCCGTGGTGGTTTCCACCTCCTCAGCAGAATGCTTCTCACAGCAGCTCCTCCACGAGCAGAGCACAGCCTGTGGGGTTTCTCTCTTTGTTTTTTGAAGTGGAAAGAACAAATAAAACCCCCAAACATCATGAAAACAGGCTGTGCAGTTTGTCATCCCCCCCAGCCAGCTGGTTGCTCAATGCTTGTAGATGGCAAGGCTTGGCAAAGCCTCTGGTGTCCTCCCCGCCCCGCAGCTAAGTCCTGCAAGATGTGAAGCAACGTCTCCAGAAGGGGTTTTTAATAGCCTGCAGCTCTGAAAGGGCTGCAGCCAGGGCTCTGGTGATGTGTGGGGCTGGGGGCTTGCAGAGCCTTGGAGGGGTGGCTGAGGAGGCACCACAGAGGTTAAAATCTCTCGTGCCCTGCTGCTGGTGTGGGGTTGGATGGGATGAAGGCTCTTTGGTGCTGGGCTGGTGCTGATCCTGCTTTGCAGCATCCTGTGAATGCACTGGCATGGGATGCTGTTCCCTGCATGCACAGAGCCTCTTGCTTCTGTGCTGTGGGGAACCATAGAAGCACAGGCTGGTTTGGGATGGAAGGGACCTTTCAGGCTCATCTAGTCCAATCCCCCTGCAGTGAGCAAGGACATCTTCAACAAGAGCAGGCGGCTCAGAGCCCTGTCCAGCCTCACCTGGAATGGATCCAGGGATGAATGGGGCTTCTGCGACCTCTCCGGGCAACCTGGGCCAGCATCTCATCATCCTCAGTGTCATTAGTTTCTCCCTCTTTTAGTTCAAACCCACCACCCCTTGTCCTGCCACAACAGCCCCTCCTGAAAAGTCTGTCCCCAGCTTTCTTATCAGCCCCTTTAAGGGCTGAAAGGTCTCACTAAGGTCTCCCCAGAGCCTTCAGTTCTCCAGACTCCATTAATGCGAGTGACCCCCCGTTTTGGGGTCCCTGTGCCCCCTGAGCAGTGGGTCGCACATGATGATGATGCTGAAGGGGGAGCAGAGAGCTGCCTGGTGGCTTTTGCAGCTGATTTGCTTCTCCAGGTTTCTCCTGCTTCTACACATCCCTTTCTGCACCCCAAATCTCTGCTGATGAACCTCTTCCCTTAGCAACCCCCTGCAGAAAGGTGTTTCTGTGAGTGAAGCTGGTGCTGCCCAAGTCCCTGGGGTGATCTGCCTTTCCCAGTGCTGTAGGAGAGGGAAGAAAACAAGGGCCAGAGGGTGAGTTCAACAACTGATTTGCTTTTCTCCTCCCTCTCCGTGTGTCTTTGACAGGTTACAGCCAAGACTGCCTTCCTGTTCATCTTACCTCAGTACAACGTTAGTGTGCCTACAGCAGGTAAGAGGAGCCCAGGAGGTCTCTGCCCAGGAGAAGGAGGGACTGAGCTCTCTGCTGAGCAGCAGAAGCTGTGCTGATAATTCCTGCCTCGGGGTGAGGGTGCACGGGGTGTCACAGCATCCCTGCTCCAGGCAGCTTGTGGTCCTGGTCATAGATTCACAGCATCACCGACTACTTTGGGTTGGAAGGGACCTTCAAAGCCCATCTAAGGACACCTTCAATTGGAGCAGGTTGCTCAGAGCCCTGTCCAACCTGACCTGGGGTGGTTCCAGGGATGAATGGGGCTTCTACCACCCCTGTGGGCAACCTGGGCCAGGCTCTCACCACCCTCAGCATCAACAATTTCTTCCTTTTATCGGGTCAGCATCTCCCTCTTGTAGTTCGAACCCATCACCCCTTGTCCTGTCACAATAGCCCCTGCTGAGAGGGCTGTCCCCACCTTTCTTATTGGCCCTTTTGAGAACTGAGAGGCCACAAGAAGGTCTCCCTGGAGCCTGCAATGGGTGTGAGCTGAAACAGAGGAGGTTCCACATCAATATGAAAAGGACCTTCTTCCCAGTGAGGGTGACAGAGCTCTGGGAGGGGCTGCCCAGGGGGGCTGTGGGGTCTCCTTCTCTGGAGATGTTTAAGACCAGCCTGGACGTGTTCCTGTGTGACTTGGTCTAGGTGATCCTGCTGTGTCAGGGGGATTGGACTGGATGATCTTTCGAGGTCCCTTCCAATCCCTGATGGTTCTATGATTCTCTTCACCAGGCTGAGCACCCCCAAGTCTCCCAGCCTGGCCTCACAGCAGAGGGGTTCCAGCCCTCCCAGCATTTCTGTGGCCTCCTGTGGCCCCGCTCCAACAGGTCCCTGTCTCTGTGCTGAGGAGCCCGGGGATGACTCCAAGAGGCTCTGAGCTGGGTCAGATCTGAGCTCAGTGGAGCAGAGGACATGCTGCAGCTCCCAGCCAGGAGGCAGCCAGAGGCTTGGTCCCTGTTGGAGTTGTGGCTGCCAGTAGGTACCTTCCTGGCTGAGAGCCCCTCCAGCACTGGCAGTGATCTGGGCACCAGCAGCAGGTGGTTTGGGGAAAGCTCCAACCTTGGGATGGGCCAAACCCCTGGGGCACAAAGCCTCCCTTGGTGGCAGAAAACTGCAGTTCAAAGTGCCTGGGCGGGTTGTTGGGATTAGTGAACCTGGGATGAGGCAGACGTGCGGAAGAGAAATCTTCTGCCCTTGGAATCCCTGAAGGACACAGCTTGGAATCCTTGAAAACCCTTCCTCAGGGCACAGCTGAAGAAATTACCCAGCTTCTCACTGGACCTGTGGTTGTGCTCCCCTGTGGCACAGCCCAGACAGCTTCTGCTGCCTTTGTGCTCAGTGATTTATTCCTCCCTGCTACCAGAAGTCTCAGGGGGGACTATAATCATGTCACCACGACCAGGTATCGTGGTATGGATGTAGGGCACAGCTGGGTGAGCTGCTCAGAGGAAGGGATACTGCTCACCTAGCTTTTTGCAAGGCTGCTTCTCACCCTTCACCACAAGGATGCTGTTGCACCAACAGGTCTCGCTGTGGTCTCAGTGTGCTCCTCCTTGAGCAGCTTCCCAAATGCCCTGGAGACAGAGCAGTTGCACATATGATTTTCTTCAGACTTGCAGTTCTCTGTCTAACGAGTTACGAGCTTTGTCTCACGGGCTGTGAGCTCTGGGATAGGGGCAACTACTGTTACCCCTAGGTCTGCACCCAGCTGGGGGTTCCTGAGGATGAGGTGTTTCCACACCCTTGTGCTGATCACTCATCAGATCACAGACTGGCCTGGGTGGGAAGAGATCTTTCAAGGTCCTCTGGTTCAACACCCCTGCCATAAGCAGGGACATCCTCAACAAGAGCAGGTTGCTCAGAGCCCCGTCCAGCCTGACCTGGAATGGTTCTGGGGATGAATGGGCAACCTCTTTACCTTTCTACCACCTCTCTGGACAACCTCTTCCTCAAATCTTGTTCCTGTATCTCAAGTCTTAGGCATTTGGGCTGAAGCTTTATTCAAGGACAACCAGGCTGGTGGTAGACAAGCTGCTTCCCAATGCTGGTGTTGGGGGAACATGGTCAGGACCAGGGTGAGGGAGAGCAGCAGCTGAGGGTGGGCTGAGCTTCTCATTGTGGTGCAGTGGTGTGAAGGAGGACAGCAGCTCTACTGACTCCGCTTCTTCCCCATAAGCTGCAAATAGGTGCTTAAATGCAGATGTCTGGGGTATTTTGGATGCTGCTGGGTATCCTGTTGTTCTGGAAGAGCAGACCTCCCGTGGGTCCTATCTCTGCTCCAGGGAGGTGGTGGAGTTGCCATCCCTGGAGCTGATAAAAAACCTTGTAGATGTGTCCTTGGGGAACAGGGTTTAGTGGCCAGGGTGGGGTTGGGTTGATGGTTGGACTTGATCTTGAAGGTCTCTTCCAACCTTAATGATTCTGTGATTCTCATCCACCAGCCTCATGTTGTTGTCTTAGATCAACTAATAGCACGAAGCATCTGCACTTGAATCTTGCTCCAGCAGCTTTCATTAGGGACTGGAAGGGACCTCAAAAGATCATCCAGTCCAATCCCCCTGCCACAGCAGGATCACCCAGACCAAGTCATAGAGTCAGTCTGGGTTAGAAGGGACCACAGGATCATCCAGTTCCAACTCCCTCACCATGGGCAGGGGCACCCCACCCTAGATCAGGCTGGCCAGAGCCTCATCCAGCCCAGCCTTAAACACCTCCAAGGATGGGGCCTCCACCACCTTCCTGGGCAACGCATTCCAGGCTGCAACCCATTCCAGGCTCTCTGCCTCCACCTCTCAGGTGGCTTCATCCAAGCTGTGCATTGGGAATAGCTCCCCCAACACCAACCCATAAGCACTGACCTGGAAATCATTTGGGTCATGAGGAGCTGATCCACTGTTTGGCCTCTTTGCAGATGGGGAGCTGGTGCAGTATCACTATGGGCTGAAGGATCTGGTCACCATCCTCTTCTACATCTTCATCGCCATCATCCTGCACGCGGTGGTGCAGGAGTACGTCCTGGACGTGAGTGCTGTTTGCTGTCTCAGAGTGTCTCCAGTAGCCTGGTGGGACGTGGTTCTGCTGCTGTTCTGAGCGTGGTCAGGGAGTTGAGGCAGTGACGAGTGAGCCTTCAGCTCTGGGGGGCTGCTTGGTGCCAGAGCTGGAGGGATGGTTATTGACCTGGTGGCTCATGTTTTCTTCTTCCTTTTCTCTCCTTCTGCTCTCTTCCCAGAAAATCAACAGGCGCCTTCATCTCTCCAAGGTCAAACACAGCAAATTCAATGAGTCAGGACAGCTGGTTGCCTTCCACCTCAGCTCTGTGATCTGGTGCTTGTACGTCGTCGTGACGGTAAGACACGGGGCTGGCTGGGCTTTGGGGTTCTTGGAGCTCAAAACCCCCATGGAGTCCCCAGCCAGCTCCTGGGCACAGTTTGTTGTCACCAAGTGAGGGCAGGTTGGGGGGATCCTTCTCCCCAGTTGGATAAGCAAATGGGCTGGGGAGTGATTTTGGAGCTGCCTGGCCCCGTCATCTCATCTGCTGCTCCAAGACCTGCTGCCTTCCTCAGCTTCTTGTCCTCCTGGAGAGCTTTGGGATGTCCTTTACAGGGTTGTGGAGCTGATGGGCAGGTATTGGTGGTCCCTGTCTTGGTGAGCTGGTGGTGAGGGCAGTGCTGAGAGCAGGGAAACCACCTTGGGTTGTGTTGGGGCTGCTTCAACCCAAAACTGATGGGAGAAAGGGAGAGGAAGGAAGAGGCATCATCACTGGAGATACCTGATGGGTTTGGCAGCATGAAGTGCTGATGAAGCTTTGCTGCCAATGGCTGTTGGGGTCCAGCTGTGGTCCCTGGTGGTGCCGGGGTTGGATGCTTAGGGGCAGGTCCTCTCCCCCCTGCTCAGGGTGTCCTGCCAGCCCTTTTAGAGGACCAGTGTGTCCTTCCAGACCAGCATTTTTGGGGGTCTGCTGGTGCTGCTTGTAGGGCTGTGAGGAGGGAAGCTTTAGCAGAACAGTGCTGCTGCTTTGGGGCTAGACCCATCCTCACCAGCTATGGAGCTGTAGCCTCCTGAGCAAGCACCCACATTACCCCGATGTGCTCCCCGTGGGTGCAGAGCAGGTCACCCCTTGCAGCTTAGCAACAAGAAGGGAGCCCCATTCTGTCCTCTTCCCTGCAAGAGAGAAGCTGCAGGCAGGAAGTTAAACTGCAGTGCCCAGTCAATGATTTCTGTAGGGTTTTCAGTTCCCCTTTCTCCTCAGAAGTACTTTGTTCTGCTGAAGTGATTCTCGGGTTGGGATTGCTGGTGGGGAAGAAGCCCCCGTGGGCCACTGTGGCTGGTTGGAGCTGTGCTAGCAACACCTCACCTTGATACCTTCTGACCATCCCTGTTGTATCACCCAGACCCCAGAGCTTGGGACCATCTGTGTGGCCAAGCAAGCCCCAGACACGGGGCGTCATGAAACTTGAGTGGGATCTAGAGAGCCACAGCCATGGGTGTGAGACGTGGTGGGACTTCAGGCTGAAAGGGTGGCATCCTCAGTTCCTTGCTTTGCTGCAGCCCCGTCACAACCACGAGCTGCCTGTCCCTTGAGCTGAGAGCTGCTGTCTCTCCTCTTTTCCAGGAAGGATACATCTCAAACCCCCGGAGCCTGTGGGAGAACTACCCCCACGTTTATCTTCCGTAAGCATTTTGTTCTCGGGCTGACCACTTCCTTCCTTCACACGCTTATCCCAGCGGCTGGGAGAGCGGTGCTGGCAGCCCAGTGACCCAAACAACCCCACCACGATCCAGTGAGGTCCCAGGGATGGGGGATGCCTCCTTTGTGGTGGCAGGGAGGGTGTTCCCAGAGGGTTTTCTCCACGAGGAAGGTCCTGTGGGCTTGGCTACTGGTCCTGGCTGCTTCTTAGCATCACCTGGGGTGACTCTCTTTGCAGTTCACTTTCCATAGCAGAAATGAATCACAGAACCAGAGAATCATTAGGGACTGGAGGGGACCTCAAAAGATCATCCAGTCCAATCCCCCTGCCACAGCAGGATCACCCAGACCAAGTCACACGGGAACACATCCAGGCGGGTCTTAAATGTCTCCTGGCTCCACAGGAGCTCCACAACCCCCCTGGGCAGCCCCTTCCAGTGCTCTGTCACCCTCACTGGGAAGAAGTTCCTTCTGATATTGATGCGGAACCTCCTCTGTTCCAGCTCACACCCGCTGCCTCTTGTCCTATCACTAGAGGACATTGAGCAGAGCCTGGCTCCACCCTCCTGACACCCACCCTTCACATATTTATAGACATTCATGAGGTCACTCCTCAGTCTCCTCTTCTCCAAACCACAGAGACACAGCTCCCTCAGTCTCTCCTCATAAGGGAGGTGCTCCTCCTCCTTCATCATCCTCGTTACCCTACACTGGAAGTCCTGCCACACCTCAAGCTGTCTCACACAGCTCATCCCAGTTGAAGATGTCCCCCTGTTTGCTGCAGGAGAGGTTGGCCTAGGTGACCTTTAAAGGTCTTTCCCAACCCAGACTGTGCTGTGATCTCTGTGTTTCAGGTTCCAGGTGAAGTTCTTCTACCTGTGCCAGCTGGCCTACTGGCTGCATGCCCTGCCAGAGCTCTACTTCCAAAAAGTCCGCAAGGTGAGAGCCAGGCAGATGCTCCTGCACACCCTTGGGGATGCCTGAAGTGGTTTGACCACCAGCTTTGGGGGAGTGAGCTTCGGGAAAGGGCTGGGGAAGATGGACCAGAGGCTGACTTGGCTTTCTGCCCCTGCCAGGAGGAGATTCCCCGCCAGCTGCGCTGCATCGCGCTCTACCTGCTGCACATCGCCGGCGCCTACCTCCTCAAGTGAGTCGGTGTCCCGTCACACACCCCCCAGAGCAGGCCACATCAGGTCCATCCCAGCTCTGCTGCTGGTTTGAGAGGGATCTCCCCCACTGCAGTCCTGCCCAGCTGCTGCAGAGAGCTCTGGCTGCACGCTGGTGCCTGCTGCAGCTCAGGGCTGGCGGGGAGATGCTGCTGCTGAAGGACGGAGGTTGCCCAGCCCACTGATGTGTTTTCCTCTCTCTCCCCTGCTAGTTTAACCCGCCTGGGGCTGATCCTCTTGCTGCTGCAGTATTTAGCTGAATTCTTCTTCCACATGGCCCAGCTGGTCTACTTCACGGATGAGAACAACGAGAAGCTGTAAGCAGGCGACCCGGCCGTGGCTTCTACGTGCCAGTGCCCAGGAGAGCCATCGGCGCAGCGCCGGAGGCTGCTCCCGCTCACACCTCTGCTTGTCCTCCCGCAGGTTCAACATCTGGGCCGTCGTGTTCGTGGTCACCAGGCTCTTCACCCTCACCTTGTACATCCTGGTCATCGGCTTCGGGCTGCCACGGGTGGAGAACCAGGCCATCGACCCTGAGAGAGGGAACTTCTTCAGCTTTCTCTTCAACAACATCCTCTTCAGGTAGGGGTGTCCCCCTGCCATGGCTGCTACTTAATGCATCCTTCAGGTGAAGGCTGAATTGTGGAGACCTCTCCCATATATTCCTGGGTTGTGTTGTCTGAGGGTGGATTAGAAATAACCAGCAGAGATCTGGTCTAAGTTCCCTTTAGGAGAAGGTCCAAGTGAGGCAGGAGGGTGAGGAGGGAGCAAGGAGGGGCTACGGAGCCGCAGCAGAGGGGAGAAGCCAGCAAATAAGTCATCTGTGAGTGAAGTTACAAAGGACAAGTGACAGCAGGTCCCTTTGGGAAGGGTTTACAGACTGGTCCTTCCTCACTGCTGTTGTGGGGATGCAGACAATGCATTTCCACTTCATCCTGAGGATTTGGGAGGTTATCTCCATCACCCTTCCAACCACATCCACCTTGCAGCTGTGCAGAGCAGCTGGCAACTGCTTGCCGTGACTGTGCAGACTGTGACTGGGGCAGTGCTGGTTGAGCACCTGCTGTTCTTTGTCACCAGGGAGGTGGGGTGGGGATATCAGGACATGGGGGTTGTAAGGGACCTCTGGATGGGACCATCCTGTCCAACCACCCAGGGTCACCCAGACCAGGTTGCCCAGGATGGTCCCCAGGGTGGATTTGGAATCTCTCCAGAGCAGGAGACTCCACAGGCTCTCTGGACAGCCTAGGCCAGGGCTCTGTCAGCCTCACAGTGAAGAAATTCTTCCTCCTCTTCAGGTGGAACTTCCCAGGTTCCAGTTTGTGCCCGTTGGCCCTTGTCCTGTCACTGGGCACCACTGAGAAGAGTCTGGCCCCATTCTCCTGGTACCACCCTTTAGCTATTGATCAGGTTCCCTCTTGGCCTTCTCTTCATCTAGAAGAGATCGTTCTTCATTCATCATTCATCTTCATCTCTTCTTGACCTAAAGTCTTGAGTGTCAGCAGTGCCCTGAGCACCTGAGAGCTTCACAGCAAGGAGGGAGAGGGAAGCCCCTGAGCTCAAAGCTCAGAAAGTTGAGGTGGTGGCTGGCTGGCTGGCTTCTGTCTCCAGGGCTTGGTTCAGCCATCTGTGGGGGCGGAATCTTGGCCACCAGCCCCAGTGTGGGTGGAAGGCCGGGCTGGTGGTGGCCTCGCTGCTCTGTTCTCAGCCTGCCTCTTCTCCACCCCTGCCAGAATGAGTGTGCTGCTGTTGGTGTGCCTCTTCCAGGCCTCGGTGATGTGGCGCTTCATCCACTTCCAGCTGCGGCGCTGGCGGGAGTACTGGAATGAGCAGAGCAGTCGGAAGCGAGCCGCCGCCACCGCCGCCGGCACCAAGCAGCCGGCCAAGCCGCTCAAGAGGGACTCAGGTGAGTGGAGGGACTGGTGTGCCCTGGGCTGGCCCCACTTTGGGGGTTACACAGAGCCACAGATCATTAGGGGTTGGAAGGGACCTCCAGGGGTCATCGAGTCCATCCCCCCTGCCAGAGCAGGATCATAGAACCCGAGACAGGTCACACAGGAACACATCAGGAAGGGTCCTGAAGGTCTCCAGAGAAGGAGACTCCACAACCTGCCTGGGCAGCCCCTTCCAGTGCTCTGTGACCCTTCCAGTAAAGAAGTTCTTTCTCATACTGAGGTGGAACTTCCTGTGCTCCAGCTGACACTCAGTGCCCCTTGTCCTGTCGCACGGCACAAGTGAAAAGACACTGTCTCTTTCTTCTTGACACCCACCCCTCATGGATTTGCAGACAGTGATTAAGTCCCCTCATAACCCGCTTCTCTCCAAGCTGAAAAGTCCCAAATCTTTCTGTCTCTCCTCATAAGGCAGGTGCTCCAGGTGAGCATCCCTTTGTGAAGGTGATGCGGGCATCCAGGAGGTCCCCAGCAGGGTCGTGCCACAGCGGAGCCTTTCCCCACGTCTATGCCCAAGAGGGTTAAGGTTTTTGATCTTCCTCTCTTCCTCTCTCCATCCTCAGGTTACCATGAAAACGGGGTGGTGAAAGCAGAGAACGGCACCTCACCTCGAACCAAGAAGCTCAAGTCGCCATAGAAGCAAAGGCCTTGTCTCCTGGGGAGGAGGGTGAGATACCAGGACTAAGACACAGTCCCTCCTCCTGCTCCTCACAAGCATCGTCTTGAACAGCTTGGAGAACCCGCTCGTCTTCCTAAGGTGTCTCTCACTCTCCTCCTTCCTTTCTTGGTCTCTTGAACCATTTGCAATAAAACCAAAAAGGTCCCTTTCCCCTGCTCCCCCTTTCCCCCCCACCAGCAGTAGCCTTTTCCATCCCTCCTGGTTTTGCCTTCCCCAGTTTGGTTGAAAACCAGTGTGCAATCACCTTCTCCTTTCTGGGTTACTGTTTGGTTCTGTCGGATTCTCGTTGCATCCTAGATGATTCCAAACAATCCTTCTCTTTCTTCCTGCAGCATGTCCTTCCCCTCTCTCCTTGGTGCTTCCTCGAGCCCCGGGGTCAAGGCACCACACGTCCTGGAGGATGTTGTGTTGCTCTGTGACCCTGAGGCTCAGGGGGGTTGCTTGGGCAAGGGTTGCCTCTCGTGAAGCACATCTGGCTAGTGCTTGGCAAGTGCTGCAGGATGGTGGTGCTGCAAACAGGGACCAGGGGCTGAGGGAGGAAATCTCCAGCCTGTCTTGTCCGTGGTGGATGTCTGGTTTGGTGGGGACCCTCCAGCTCCTGGTTTTGAGCCAGTTTTGGAGAGCTGGGCAACAGAGAAGGGAGAGGAGTTCCCTGTTCCTGTAAGACCCACCTTCCAGCCTTTTCTGGAACAGCTGGGTCACTCTTGGCTGCAGGAGGTGAGGTGTCCTGTAGGGATTCTGGACCTCCCAGACCTAAGAGATGGTCTCAGGGCTCTGCAGCTCACAGTGCCTTGTTGTGGGGCAGCATCACCCTCAGATCCATGTGAAACCTTGGGTCCTGCCCCACTCTGAGTGCTGGTCTGGCTCCGGTCAGCCCAGCTGGTGTGTGCCTCGTGGACTTGGTGTTCTCGTGGCTCATGACCGCGTCCAGATGAGCACAGTGGCATCACTGGGCCTGCACCCCTCGTGCCACATTCGCCTTCCTCACCCTACCGCACCAGCCCAGCCGTGCCATCGGCGGCTGCCAGCTTCACTCCTTGTTTCCAGAGGATACAGAGCTTGTATCCACTCGAGGTGCTATCCAGTGCAGGGTTTCTTCCAAAAATCCTATCCCCTTCATCCCTTTCTGAGCTGTGAATGAGATGACAGGGAAGGGAAGGAAGCCAGGGCTGCAAGGAGCAGCTTCTTAAGACAAGCCTGACCTGTGACGCTTAGCTGATGGCAGATGGAGTTGTCTCAAATCTACCTCAGAGGCCATCTGTTGCTGCAGACCACTCTGCTTCTTGCTCCTGCCCGCTGTACCTGCTGGTGGGAGATCCCTGGGAACTCCAGGTCCCACCAGCCTGGTCCCTTGCTGCCTCGTTGCTGAGGAGCAGCACCTCCTGCCCAGGGTTTTGTAGGTCAGTGCCAGCTTGCTGAGCGTTTGCTGAGCCTAGCTTTGGTTGGCGTGCAGTAGGTGGGCACTTCTCCCCCCTCCTCCAGGGCAGTTTCTGGAGCTGGGCTTTGCTGTTGGTGCCTCTTGTGCAGCAAAGCCAGCTGTAGCTTTACTTCTGCGGGAGCAGGTGAGCTGTGGGTGAGAAGAGAGGGAGCAGGGTTGGGGGACGCTGGGGTGCTCTTCGATAGGCGAGCCAGGGTTGAGGTCCACCTCCCTCTTGCTGAACCTCTGGCTGTCTCCAGGGCAGGTTTAGCCTGAGGCTGGCACAGTTGTCCTCATCTTTTGGGGAGCAGGTAACAGTTGATTTCCTGCCCCTCTTTGAGTTGCGATAGGTTTTCCCCTTCTCTAGGTGTCTTTTCTCCCTCCCCACCCCTCTCCTTGCTGAACCCCAAAGGGAGAAGATGTCCAGGAACACCAGGACAGGTCAAACTCCACTTGTTGCTGTCTCCGTGACCTCTGAGTGTCGAACAGTTTGTGGCAGGAGAGGGATTCCCCCCTTTTGAGGCTTTGGAGCAGAGCCCTTGCCATTGCTCCTGGTAGCCCTTGCCGAGTAGATTTTGGCCCAGACGCATCAACAGAGCGACGCAACGTGATAGGGAGGGAGGGAGGGAAGGGAAGGAGTTTAATTTAAGGAGGATGTGGGAAAAGACTAGTGGAGAGGTTTTTCCTTTCTCCTGCTTCTTCCCATCCCCAGATGTTGGCCGGAGCCAACGCTCTCAGCCTCTCAGGAGCCTCAGATGGTCCCTTCTGCAGAGCCGGTGCCCTGCAGCAGCTGAGCTGTGGGCTCTGTTTCCAGGGGACACACTCAGTCCCCCAAAAAACTGGCTGCTGAATGATTCCTCTTTGCTTCAGGCAGCTTTTCCGTTCACACAGTCCTGCAGCGGACTCTGCTCTCTGTCTCAAGTGCCTTACGTTGCCCTTCCTCTTTCCAACCGATGTGGGGTTTGTTTTCTTTTTGATGGAGCAACCAGCAAAAGGGGTGGTTTGGTTTGGTTTGGTTTGGAAGCTTCTCCATGCCTTCTTCTCTTATTCTTCCTTCTTAAAAACAACCCCTTGTAGATGATGGGACTTGTTGCCCTCCTCCTGTATTTAGTCCTCAGAAATCCCCGTCCTTCTCCAATTAACACCCAAACGTGGTGGGACCTCAGGGAGGTTCTTTGGAGCTGAGTCTTTGCTGTAAGGCAACGGGCGCCGTCATCCCAGAGGTCCTTCCACTGGATGGCCTGCCACGGGCTGCTTCTCTGTCTTCTGCTCCAAGCATCATCCCTCAGCTGTGAGCCTGGGGTATCTGCTTCCACGTCCATGCCATTTCCCAGCAGACCAAGCCTCCTCTTCAGCCCAAAGAGCTTTCCCTTTCCCCAAAAGGTCTGTTTTCATTGCAAGCTCTTAGTGGTCTCCTGTTGACCACTCTGCATACAAAGATGCCATGAGCTAACTTTCCTTGAGTGGATGCTCTTCTCACGCCCCATCTGGTCAAGCCCCCGTGCCTTCTGCAAAGGAGATCCAACCCCAGACAGGAGCTCTCATCAACCACAGCACAGAAAGTGTTTTAGGGACAGGTATCAGGCTACCACTTGCTCCCTTCATGGGGGGGCTCCAGGCTGATTTTATGGTCTGTGTCCATTACCCAGCCTGAGAAGGTTGGGGATGGAGTGGTCTGTGATTTTTGGTGTGGAGCATCACATTTCCTGCCCTAGAAGCTCTGTGACGTAGCAGTGGTGGTCTTGGATGCTTGGGGAATGAGCTTGGCAAGGGAATGGGGTGGAGGAAGAATTGATGTAGCATTTCACATAGAACTTGTGAGTGACTCTCATGGGGCATTACAGTCGTGTCTTGTTTGTTTGTTTAGGATTCCCTCTTCTTACTCATCACGTTTGGGTTAGTAGTGAAGAAGACAAGTTCCAGGTGCCCTGTAGGTCCCCTTGCCCTTAACTCACTGTTTTAAAACATATTTTGGGTAGGCTTCCTGGCTGGAGGGAAGGACAATTGCTCTAGGATGCTTCCAAGGGACTCTTGAAGCCTGTAGCTACCTGGCAGGGTATGAGCAGCATCTGGCCTTAGATGAAGCCTTGGTAGGTGGACCCCATCTTGCATCAACAGTAGATGGAGTTGATGGGGTTTGAACTCCAGCCCTCTGGTGAAACTTTTTGAGTGTGGAGTAGTTTGTCAGGTTCTGCCAGCAGCAGGGCCAGGTGAAGGCTCATAGCTGTCCTCACGTTGAACTCAATGGACCCAAAAAGGACCTCGAGTTAATAATCTGGGTTTCCACACTGAAGCTTTATAGAAAATGTCCTGATTCTGAAAGGGGGCGGGAGGGGGGAGGAAATAAAAAGTCCACGATGTTTTATCCTACTTGTTTTGTCCTTCCCTGTCACTTCAGGGGGGTTTCTTTTTTTGTACGGATTTTGTTTGTCTGTCGTGTGTCGTCGAAATGACTTTTGTGATAAAAACTCAACAAAAGTATTTTTCTGAAATAAAGAAATAAAAGGCATCGATTCTTCCACCGCTGCCGTCTGCAGCTGCTTCTGAGTCAGTTACCATGGAATCACAGAACGTTAGGGATTGGAAGGGACCTCGAAAGATCATCCAGTCCAATCCCCCTGCCACAGGAGGATCACCTAGATCAAGTCACACAGGAACACATCCAGGTGGGTTTTAAACATCTCCAGAGAAGGAGATTCCACAACCTCCCTGGAAGCCCCTTCCAGTGCTTTGTCACCCTCACCATGAAGAAGTTCCTTCTCAAATTGATGTGGAACCTCCTCTGTTCCACTTCACGCTTGTTGCCCCTTGTCCTGTCACTAGATGCCCCTGAGAAGAGCCTGCCTTGATCCACCTGACACCCACCCTTTCCATATTTATCAACATTAACAGGGTCACCCCTCAGTCTCCTTTTCTCCAAGCTCAAGAGACCCAGCTCCCTCAGCCTTTCCTCATCAGGCAGACGTTCCACTCCCTTGCTCATCCTTGTGGCTCTGCCCTGGACTCTCTCCAGCAGCTCTGTGTCCTTCTCAAACCGAGGGTCCTGTGGGGTTTTTTTTCCCCTCACTTCGATCCTTAGCTACTCCAGCCATGAGGTGCTTTAGCTTCAAGCAGATTTACGAGGTGTTAGAGCAGCGTGCATGACTTGCTTACATCCAGACTAGTAAATGTGAGTTTATTGTGGTCCACGGGGCTCTTAGATCTGCTTGGGATGCAAGCATCAGTCCAAACTGGCAGGTCTTTGCTGCTTGAAGGTGAAAGGCCCCTTCTGACTCTGTAGGAGCAATCTACAGGGGTTACCACACAGGCTTCAGAGAGCTTTAGGTCTAGCAAGCCTTGCTGCACTGCGCTGAACTGCTGAGATGTATAGGAGAACCTGGCTGTGGTTCTCTGAAGTTTCTTCTTTCTTTTCCACATCCAACAATTGTGAAGTTGAGTTTAGTAGTAACTCAAATGCTAAGGAGAGGTGTGGAAGGAAAAAGGATTAACCAAACAAAGATGAAATTAGTGAGGAGGGGAGAGGGGAGAGTGAGCAAAGCAAAGGGGCAAGACGAGAGTGTTGTTTTAGTGGTGTGACTTCTCAAAGTCAGCTGAGAATGAATTTCATCGCTGGTCTTGTTCTTCAGCTTTTGAGGGAAGATCACGAGGGGAAGGCTCTAAGGAAGTCATGGGAGTTTATCTTGTCTTCTCCACAAGAGCATAGGTCAATCAGCTGGGGGAGAATAAAAAACCACAGTGAGGAATATGAAGAGTTGGAAGAAGCCATGAATTTGGAACTCTTTAAAGGAAAGTGCCCACAGGTACCCTCAGAGAATCAGAGAAGATTAGGTATTGGAAGGGACCTCAAAAGATCACCCACTCCAACCCCCCTGACACAGCAGGATCCCCCAGATCCAGTGACACAGGAACACATCGAGCTGGGTTTTAAACATCTCCACGGAAGGAGACTCCACAACCCCCCAGGGCAGCCCCTTCCAGGGCTCTGTCATCCTCACTATGAAGATGTTCCTTCTGATATTGATGTGGAACCTCCTATGTTCCAACTTACACCCATTGCCCCTTGTCCTATCATTAGATGCCCCTGAGCAGTGCCTGGCTCCATCCTCGTGACCCTGATCACCTGTGAGGTAGCAGCAGGGTGGCAACTGACCCATAAAAAATCAAGGGTGGCCACAGACTGACACGGGTCACAGCCAACCCCACAGAAACCCCTGGCAGCAGTGGGATGGGAACAGCTTCTGTTCGCTGGTGTCACTTTGGTGTGTGCACATGGCATGAAGTGCAGACACAGATAATTGAGCTCAGCGACAGCCCTACTAATGAGCCAGTTCTGGTGCAGGCGCCTGACCCTGCTTTGTGTTAGGAGCTGCAGACTCTGAGAGCTCAAGGGGAAGAACGAGGGCTTTTGTTTCTTTAATTCCATAACTGATCTCCTTCTGACACCCAGGGAGATTGAAAAGGTCTGATAGCAGAGCTCCTTGAAAGGATTCCTCTTGCCTTTGTCGCCTGGAGACAGATTTACTGCAATTGCTCAGCTTGACTGACAGCCTTGCTCCTCTCCAACCCAGACAGCTGTTACCACCTGCCAGATGTTCCATTTCTCACACTGTCACACTTCTGGGGGCTCTAGACACACTCTTATTAAGATTTCATAGAATCATTAGGGATTGGAAGGGACCTCAAAAGACCATCTAGTCCAATCCCCCTGCCAGAGCAGGATCACCTAGATGTCAAGAGAGAAGAGGGATGCTTTCAGCACAGAGGTGCTAGATGGGGATTCAAACACGTGGGTTTAGCTGCAATTGTCCCAGGTTTGGAGCCAAAACCCTGCCTGAGTGAGCACCTTTCTGACCCCTGCTGTGATGCTCATGGTTGGCTGGTTTAGCAAATGTGTGATTTCAGCAAGGGAAATACTCCCTCTGGTTGCTAGATGCCTTGATGCTCTGAGTCTGCCTTTATTGGCCACTAATCTGCTGCATATGGTGTTATGCTAAGAATGCCAGTCATGTTCCTGAAGGGATCATCCAGCCCTGCTGCATGAATTCTGCTTTTCTGGTTTCCCACATGTTTTGTGCTCTGCAAACTGTCATCCTCGTGGGCTCAGAGTGCCCAGCAAGCTGATGGTTTTGTTGGGTTAGCCAAGTGTTTATGATTCTGATTCTTTTCTTCATTTGGTACAATCCTTAGTTCTCACAACTTCAGTTCACAGATTCAATGAATAGCTTAGGGTGGAAGAGACCTTAACCCAGCACTGCCAGGTCACCACAACCCCATGTCCCCCAGCACAACATCTTCACAGGTTTTCAATCCCTCCAGGTGTGGGGACTCCACCACTGCCCTGGGCAGTCTGGGTCAGGCTTTGACAACTTTTTCAGGGAGGAACCAACCTAAATCATCCCCAGCACAACTTGAGGCCATTTCCTCTTATACTCTCACTTGTGCACTTGGGAGAAGACACCAACCCCCACTCCACTCCAACCTCATTTTAGGGAGAGTGAGGTCTCCCCTGAGCTTCCTTTTCTGCAGGCTAAACACCCCCAGTCCCCTCAGCCATTTCTCAGAAGACTTGTGCTCCAGGCTCCTTTCTGGACACTCTCCAGCACCTTCTTTGCTGTTAAATCCCAAATGTGTCTCAGCTTTCCTAAAGCTTATGCCCTAAGTCCCCCAGTGTCATCTCTACTGAAGGTAGAGGTATGCTTAGGGCATGACACTTGGCAGCAGCCTACACCTGATCTCTGCAGAATCACAGAATGATTGAGGCTGGAAAAGACTTCTAAGGTCATCAAGTCCAGCCTATGACCGGTGTCACCTCCTGTGACATACAACCTCCTTGGCTCATCTTCGAGCCCTGAGCCAGAGGTATTTCCAGCCAAACACTAGGCTGCTCACTTTGGGGGGCAACCTGGGTGATGTTTGTTCCCTTTGCTTAGAGGACAACAACTGGTATCTCCTCGTTTAAGACACAGGCCCATTCCAACAGCTCAGAGGCCAATCTGGCGGTCCTCTTGCCCTTGAAGCTCTTCCTCTTTGTAGGACAGAGCAGCCGTTGGTCTCTCCTGACTAGGGCTGGTTGGTTGGTAGAAGAGCTCTTTCAGAAGAGCTGTAGGAGAGGGGTTCACTATGCACAGCAGCCCTTCCTGTGTTGGTCAGCACACTCAGGCTGTCACACAGAGCTACAAACTTTGTCCCACTTAAGCCTCCCGAATGCTCTGGTTGTTCAAGGGAAGCTTTTGGAGCTTCAGCTCCTCCTGAACCCTCACAATTAAGTCATCCAGGTCCTGCTTGCTGGTCGCAAGTGTGGGGACATTACTGCAGAAGAAAGTGAGAGCAGGACCTCATGGCGAAGCTACTTCTGGAAGCCTTACTGTGACATCTGCCCACCACAGCTGGCCTTGCTGTGGCTCTGAGCATACAGCAGATTTCTGGGGTGTCTGGTGTTTATGGCACGCTCATCTCAGCTTGGACTTGGAGAGGAAGCTCAGCCTTGTTCTTAGAGCATTAGGTGAACTGTTTCCCCTTTGCAGGACATTTGTCCTCCGCACCTTCTCTTTGCAAATGCACTGGGACAAGGAGCATTTCCTTGTGGGCTCCACTCAGACCCAGGAACTTTATGCAAATCTGACTTCATCCAGAGCCCCTGAGCTGACTCTGAAGTGTGTTGTGAACTGGGTCACCCGAAACGGGTCCAGACAGCTTAGAAAGAGGATGTGGTTGAGGCTCGGATAGGCTGGGAAGCACAGCCAGAGCAAAAGAAGGACTTCAGCAACCTGAGCCTGCAACAATCTAGTGGGTTCTGCAGACACTGTCCGCAGCATCTGTTACAGTTAACTGCTGTCTTTTGGGAATAGATGACTCTGTCCATTCAGCTGAAGGCATCTGCTGCTGAGCCAGAGCTGTCTCGCAAGGTTTCTGGGTCAGCAGCAGCCACCACATGATGTTGTACACATCTGACCCTCTCTGTAGGGTCCCTTATAGCTGAATACCCAGCCTGGCAGCTACCAGACATGGGCAGGAGCCCATGGAGGGAGCTGGAGCCCGTGGAGGAGGCTGGATACGCCCTTAGCTGTCAGCCCTGAGCCTTATTGACCTGCACAGTGCCATCCTTTGAAGCCTACCTGTTGGCAGCCTCCTTCAGCTCCTGCTGTGGGCGAAAATGATCCCTGAGGGACTGCAGCGTGGCCGCAGGGAAACGCTCTGCGTTGCTCTCCATGTAATGAAGCACATACTTGTCAGCACCAGTGATAACAAACCTGCGGCCAAACACTGGGGAAGAGGAATTGAAGAAAGCAGCGTTACTGGCCTTTCAGCACGGGCATGGTTTCTCTCTTGTGGCTGGGCACAAGGCTACCTGTTTCAGACCTTGAAGTGCAAAGTTTCACCGACACAGAGGGAGTTTTGCTGTGAGAAAAGCAGCTGCTGAGAGCAAAGGGCCCTGCTTTTGCCTTCAGCACCCCCCATGAGCACGGATGAGCTTCTAATATTTCAGTATTACACTAGTTTTCCTTACAGGAGGGACCTTCCTTACAGCCTTTGCGCCACTGGAAGTCCTTTGGCATAGCTTGATCTCCATGAATCCTGGCAGACCCCAAAATGGGCCCTGAACACGTTCCAGGGAGAATGCAGTAGCTCTCTTCCTACTTCTGTCAAAGGTTCAGACACTGACGCATCAGAGTTACATCAGTGAGCACCAGCGGGGAGCTGAAAACTCAAGTGTGACAGTAGTCACAAGGAACAGGTCTGCCAAGGGAAGAAAAATGCCTGCACTGTCCAGGCAGTAAGTGCTGTATCAAAGCAGGCACTGGAAACCAGTGCTCAGAGCATCACAGAAATGGGTTGGAAGGGACAGCTAGAGGTCATCTAGTCCAATCTCTCTGCTAGAGCAGGTTCTCCTAGAGCAGATCACACAGGAACACATCCAGTCAGGTTTTGGTTGTCTCCAGAGGCAGACTCCACAACCTCTCTGGGCAGCCTGTGCCAGGGTTTTCCCATCCTCACCATGAAAAAGGTCTTCCATATGTTTAAATTGAACCTTTTATGCTCCAGTTTGTGCCCACTGCCCCTTGCCCTATCACTGGGCACCACTGACAAGAGCCTGGTCCCCATTCTCCTGACACTTTGCTCTTTAGATACTTATAACCACTGATGAGACTTCTCACCAGTCTCCTCCTCTCCAGGCTGAACGGACCCAGCTCCATCAGCCTTTCCTCATAAGGAAGATGCCCCAGCCCCACGATCATCCTAGTGGGTCTACACTGGATTCTCACTAGGAGCTCGTGGTCCTTCTTGAACTGGGGAGCCTGGGATTGACGCAATATTCTAGATGTGACCTCACCAGGGCAGAGAAGAGGAGGACAAGAACCTCCCTTGGCCTACTGGCCACACTCTTCTTGATGCACCCCAGGAGACTATTGACCTCCTTGGCCACAAGGGCACATGGCTGGCTCATAGTCAGCCTGAGCTCCTGTTTTATCCATCAAGGCTGGAGCTTACCTTCAACTGTAGAACCGATGGCAAAGTCAGAGGGCTCATAGTACGTCATATTCTCTGTGGTGGAGTCTGGCTTGGCCACTCTGGTCCTTCCTAAGTATTTGCCTCCAATGATGCCTGAGTTACGGACTCGGGATTCATAGATGCTGATCGTGTCGTCGGAGAGGAAATAAGAGAGGATGAAGCGGCGTTTTCTGTCCTCAGGGTTTGGTGATTCCTAGAGGAAAGGCAGTAGCTTTGCAGAAGAGCATTTGAACCAGGTTTCTCTTTCCAGAGGTGCTTAGGAGGAGCTAGAAACCCACTCATTTTTTTTCCCCCTAGCTGTCTAAACAAAGCACTTGATGTAGACCGAAAGCTACAGATGTGCTGACATGGCATTAAAAAGCCCTGGACAGCATTCAGCATCTGAATTTCCAAGGTTCCTTGCTCTGATCAGGCTAACACAAGCGAACTTTGGCTTGCAGTGACCAAATACAGTCAGTGTTTCCACAGGCCGAGTAACTCAAGAGAAAGGGCTGTTCTGTATGGAGTTCACCATTTCATATTCTGGAGCTGTTCAAGGCAGGATTGGACGTGGCACTTGGTGCCATGGTCTAGCCTTGAGCTCTGTGGTGACAGGTTGGACCTGATGATCTATGAGGTCTCTTCCAACCTTGATAATACTGTGATACTGTGATACTGTGATATTTTCACATATTCACCACAGAGAGTGGCTGGCTGTAAAGTCCAGCACATTAAAGTTATATTTTTCACTATAATGAGTGCCCGGGAGAGGCTGGTGCTGCTTCCAGCTCTTAGTCACAGGAAGGCACTCCCCTGACACGCCAGAGGGTTTACTCGCTTACTTTAAAATTAAGTGGGTCTGAACTCGTCAGCTGTGACCTTTAGGAACTCCTGCACAATAGGGAAGTCAGCCCTCATTCACCCCTAGTGTTTGGAGAGGGCAGGCACCAGGCAGTGCAGGAAATGCCATCGCTGCTGCTGGACGTGCCAGAGGCTCCTTGCATAAACCAACTGCACTGCTGGCACAGAGGCCAGCGACTGAGTGCTGCTGTCGTGGGCGGAAAGCTCCGTCCTTGCTCTGCTAGCCTAGTGCTGGCTGCTGCGGCCAGGACTAGCCTGGAGAGGGGCAGGCACTGAGAGCCACTGGCAGAGAGGCTCGTGGCAACAGCTGAGGGCCGGCAGAGGCACAGTGCCCAGCTGCTGCTTCGCTCAGGGACCGTCTGTCACGTGCCGATGGCAGCAGGAGTTAGTCCATAAATGGCTGTGGTTTGGTAGCGTGGCTGGTTCTTACCAGGGCTGCCTGGTATCGCAGCACCTTGCGGTCGTTCTCCAGCATCTTCACCACATCTTTCCGGGGAGGCTTCGGAACCAGAGACAAGCAGTTCTGGAGAGAGTCTTCAGGGATGCCAAAACCATTATAGGGAGGAATCACCTGTATCCAGAGCAGATACCAAACATAAACAGCTAGAACTAAAAGCAAGGTAGAGGTTCCCAGACAGCTTATCAGAAAATACCCGTTGGGAAAGAAATCTTCTGCCACTGGGTAGCAGTGGGTGTGACATCCTGCCCATTAAAGACATTACTAGCCCAGCCACGTGCTGGACCCCTTAATTGTAGAAATATTTAAGAGAATTAAGAAAATCTGAAAGCTAGAAAGCTGGGAAATTTCTCTGAATAAAGAGGCTATGGATATACTAATAACTACACCTTCCTGTGCACCTTCCTGTGCACCTTCCTAGCTCAACTGTCTACCTGGTTTCACTGTTAACCTGCTCCCCATCATGTTTGTGATCTAGGCCAGCTCACAGTCTACCCCTAGGCTCAGTCTGGGAGCTGTGCCCATCCCCAGCAGGTGGTCTGGACTTAGAAATCCTGTGTTGGGAGGTGAGAGAGAGAGTTTAGTAGCAGCCAGACTGTGCCAGCTGTCTCCCCATCCAAAACCAAACCTCTACACTATTTAATTTTCTAATACAGACATAACCAGAGTTCTTCCCATCACTACTAGCAAGTGCTGTGTCCTTCAGAGTATTAGAAATCAACAGTTTCAGTGAACTTTCATTTCTGTAGTGATTATGACCTTCCTTGCCTTGTATCTTTCACATTACTTACTCCTGTCTTTAAGCCAAACTGTTTGCTGTAGATCCTTAGTACGCTGAAGCTGTACTTTAAGAGCTTAAACCAACTACATCCTTCCCTTCCTTCCTTTGAGAAGTTGCTTTTAGTACCTGTGGAACTTCCTCAGGTGGTTTCTCCTCTATTTCCACTCTTTGGAAGTTTTTGATGCCAAATTTGTCGCGATAGAAGTTTCGTGTGAACTCATCGCAATCGTAGATGAAGAAGGTGCGTCCCAGGAGGGTGGTAGATTTGCCAACAGCAAAATCTTTCGCTGAGTACCACTCCAGCACATCCTGATCTGAGATCTCCAGCACACAGCTTGGGAAGTTCTCTAAGGATAGGGGAACAAAAGGGAAAAAATTAAACAACCAGGTGGTTGTTGTGTGGAAAATCCCGCTGCCAGAGGTCAGTGTTCACAGTGCAGACAGAGGAGCCCTAAAAAAACCAACTTTATTCAAATAAATTGAATTTTAACAAAGCCAAGGGCTGGGTCATGCACTTCGGTCTCAACAACCCCCAGCAGTGCTACAGGCTGGGGGAAGAGTGGCTGGAGAGCTGCCTGGTGGAAAAGGACCTGGGGGTATTGGTTGACAGCAGGCTGAACAGGAGCCAGCAGGGTGTCCAGGTGACCAAGAAGGCCAATGTCATGGACTACCAGCAGGAGTAGGGAGGGGATGGTGCCCTTGTACTCTGCACTCACGAGACTGCACATGGAGTGGTGGGTCCAGTTTGGGTGCCACAGTAGCCGGACACTGAGGTGCTTGAGCGGGTCCAAAGAAGGGCAACGGGGCTAGGGAGAGGAACTTCCTCCTCACATCCACTCTAAATCTCCCCATCCCCAGCTTTGCTCCATTCCCCCTAGTCCTGTCGCTACCTGACATCCTAAAAAGCCCCTCCCCGGCCTTTTTGTAGCCCCCTTCAGATACTGGAAGGCCACAAGGAGGTCACCTCAGAGTGTCCTCTTCAGTGGTTTCAAGTACTTTGGCCAAGGAATGATGGCACTTGAAGTGTTCTCAGCAAAAGGTCACTGGACTGGCCAATTGGAACTTACTTTTCCCATCCACGAAGGTTTTGGGCAAGCGCCGGCGTTTGATCAGAGCTGGGAAGGGGTCTCGACCATCGTTTCGCTCGTAGACTTCCTGCACCTCCACTGTGCTATCTGCCAAGTAGTAAAGGATGATGCAACGCCGCTTCTCACCAAAGAGGTTGTGGGTGTCATCCCACACGGCATAGAAGCGAAGGACCTAGGGTCAGGGGGCAGAAAGGCAGAGAAAACAAACATGGGTTAGAATTACCAGTGCTTTGTCCAAATGAAGTAGCTTGAAATGGGTTGGGTGACTGGAAGCATCTCATCAATCTTCTCATTCTGCAGCCTAACAGCCACTGCAGGTGGAACTGGCCCAGTAGAGACTAAGGCTAAACTGGCAGAAAAACTGCAGGCACAGGCCACAGCAACACTGTCAACTGCCCTCAAAACAAGGTGACCGCATCCAAAATGGTAACTGGATGTGATCCTGGCCTGTGATGGTGGCCAGGAACTTTTGGGTTGACAGCTGGCCAGGGTCAGGCCATGTCTAGTCCCTGCTGTGGCAGGGGGATTGGACTGGATGATCTTTCAAGGTCACTTGCAATCCCTAATGTTCTGTGACTCTGTGTGATTCTGTGCTAGATGAAAAGAAGAAGATCTGGAGGAGCAGGGAGGCGACTGTTAGCCGCGCGCAGAGGGAGAAACCAGCCAGAGCAAAGTGGTGTTTGTGTTTGTCTGGAATTGCCCACTCTGGCAGCTGGCACCAATGTTTTGGAGGAAGAGAGCAGTGGATGCAGCGTGCCTGTTCATGTTAGAACGTCATCTTGTCCTACCTGCTAACCTCCACAGGCAGCTGGCTTATCTCATCCCCACAGAAAGCAAGAGAGAAAGGAGGATCTACAGCTTTGGATCTCTGCGATCCAAAGAGAAGCTGTTTACAAGGCACAAAGCCCAGGAAAAACATAAAAGGTTTTGTGTCTCACTAAAGCCAAGAAAGAAGCAATTCTGGAGGCTGCTCAGCAGACTGGGATTGTTCAGGAGTCAGGCTGCAGACACTCGCAAGAGTCGTGTTTCACTACAACATACCATCTGTAATGCGGTGCTGGAGGGGGTCCAGGGAAGGGCAACAAGGTTGGGGAAGGATCTGGAGAACAAAACTTGTCAGGAGCAGCTGAGGGAGCTGGGGCTGGCTGATCTGAATAAAAGGAGGCTCGGAGGAGATCTTATTGCTGTTGACAGCTACCTGAAACGAGGTTGTGGAGAGGTGGGGGTTGGTCTCTTCTCACAGTAACAACTGATAGGACAAGAAGAAATTGCCTCCAGTTGCAGCAGGGGAGGTTTAGGCTGGACATTAGGAAAAACCTCCTTCCTCAAAGGAAATCAGGCCTTGGAATAGGCTGCCCAGGGAGGGGGTCAAATTGCCACCCCTGGGCGTATCTAAAAGCGATGCAGGTCTGGAGCTCAGGGGCAGGGTTTAGTGGCGGGCTTGGTCAAGCTGGGTTAATGGTTGGACTCAATGAACTTGAAAGTCTTTTCCCCTAAAATTCTACAGTTCTGTGCATCACCAGGCCTCTCACCTGCCTGTCGTAAGTCAGAAACTGCTTGAGCTTGTCAAAATCCGAGGGTGTGACGTACTTGCGGGCGGGCATCCGGCGCCTTTCTGTGTAGGGATCAAACACCATTTCCTCTGGAGGGTTCAGTTCAATTCCTTGGCTCTCCAGGAACACCTAGGAAGGTCATCTGAGCTATTAATGGTGTGGTGAGTTCTGAAGGTAAGAGATGACTGCAGCTTACAGAGGGGCTGAGCTGAGCGTTGGCAGAATACTGTGAGCTCTTTCCTCACAGACCACCAGGCTGCAGGAGTTTTAGTTCTACCACAACAGCAAATACAACAGAAGACAACCAAGCTGCTTCTTTTTAAGCCACATCTGAGCTTTGCTTGCCCTTTAATTACTCAGGGCAGTCCTGTCCTCAACTCAGACTTTACTTGAGCACAGTTTTCTTTGGCCTTAGGGCTTTACGTGGAGGACAACTGTCAGTAGTTCTCTTATGGAAACAAAAAGCAGTAAATTAGTGCATAACCACAGATGTAGTCAGGAGCCCATCTTTAAGGAGGAAATCTTTTGAAAGAGGTCAATCTGCTTGTTTTTCAAGAGTTTTATTTTGTTTACCTTGGATACATCAACAAACTCTAGGGTAGTGCTTGTGTACTCACATCAAACACCCAAAACAACCTCTGAAATCAACAGACTGGTTCCCTTTTAGGCCTTGGAAAGTGACCTGTGAAGCCCAGGAAGCACCCAGGCAAACATCTCCTAGAGGCACATGAGAATACCCTAAAGTTTAAATGTTTGATGTTTAATGTTTGATGTTTAAGACCCGCCTGGATGTGTTCCTGTGCGACTTGGTCTAGGTGATCCTGCTGTGGCAGGGGGATTGGACTGGATGATCTTTCGAGGTCCCTTCCAATCCCTAATGATTCTATGAGTCTATGATTCTTCAGTGCTCCTCAGCATTTGTGTGGAAAACACAAATACAAGTGAAGCAGGTTCACACTTCCAGTCTCACTATTTTCTGCTCTGGAGGATGCCCGTTAGTGATAAAGACACTAGTGACCTTGAGATGCAGAACCACATAGCTCATTTTGTACTTTCCTTCAAGAAGCAAACATTTCCACAAGAACCAGCCCTGCATCTGTTGTGAACTCGCTTTAACAGTCACCCAGTTCCAGCAGAGCTGGCCCCATGTATTACACATGCTTGGCAACACTCCTGGGCACTGAGGCCACCTGGCAAGGAACAGCCTGTGTCTAAAGATTGCAAGCCTCCAGGACAGGTTGGCTGCATGTAATTCACCTATTGGGAATGGTCACTGGAGCATTCTAACTTCTGGGCACTGCTTGTTGACCAGGGCTGGGACTGTACTGGGGACAATCCAACAGGATGCCAGCATACTGTTATTTGTTACTGGATCATTATTGTCTCATTTACTGGTACAGAAATAGCCAGAAATAAAAAAGCAGGCAATGAGTAAGCTCTCTTAGGAAGGTCAGTTCATAGCATGATTCTCAACCCACTCCTCTGGCCTGGCCATGGATGGGTGATGAGTTACTGACTGCATTCCCTTCCCCTTTTCTTAAGACTATTAAGTCAGAAAAGAGTTAGGATCACTCATTTCCCACATGCACCATGTTTCATCTGGACTCAGTTAAACTGGTGCGCACACAGAAATGAGCTTGGACCAACTGTGTTCACCCCAATTAATAAATACACCTTGAACTTCCCATTGATCTGAAGAAAAGACCTGAAAGAAAGGCTGTAGACAACTTCACTCTGCAAGATATAGATGCAGATGGCTGGATTCTAGCAGTTCTCTGTGTCAGCATCCTCTGTACAAGCAACACACCTGTGTGAACCGGTCACAGTCGACTATGTGGTACGTCCGGCCGTACACGGTGATGTTGATGCCCCGATTCAGATCTCTCCAGTGGTAGTGATCCCCGTGGTCATTCTTGGGCACCTGGTGGCGTCTGACAAGTTTGCCTTGAGGCATACCAGAGTTTGGCACCACTGGCTCCGTGATGGCCATGCTGTCATCTTCCAAATAGTAATAGATGTGCACTTGGCGGATGCGGTAACACTCTTCTGAGGAGAGAGGAACATCTTCCTGGAAATAGGCATCAAACTTCAAAACCTGCAAAAAGGGGCAACAGAACAAAGCGAGAGAGAGAAACCTTTTGAATACATGATTATTAAGACCACTAATTAGACCACTAATTTACTTGTAATTTGCTTCAAGGGTGGGAAGTCACTGGTTTGTAATGTACAAAACCATCAAAGCCAGCCATGGCTTAGTTGGTGACTGATGGAAGAGGCATCATGAGGGCTTTGAAACACATCTGGGGATGGTGACTTGACCCCCTCCATGGACAGCCTGTTCCAAGGCCTGATGACCCTTCCCAGGAAGAAGCTTTATCTCATGTCATGTCCAACCTGAACTTCCCTGGTGCAACTTGAGGCCATTTCCTGTTCTCCTATCAGTTGTTACTTGTGAGAAGAGACCAACCCCCACTTCTGTACACCCTCCTTTCAGGGAGTTGTAGACAGCAAGGTCTCCTGTGAGCCTCATTTGCTTCAGACCAACCAGCCTCAGCTCCCTCAGCTGCTCCTCACTAAGTTTGTTCTCCAAACCCTTCACCAACCTTTTTGCCTTCCTTTAGACACACTCCAGGACCTCAACTCTGAAGGAACCTCCTCGGGAATTAGCTCAGCACATCTGCTGCCCAGAGACTGGCTGCTTCCCAGCCCTGCCTGGCAGCGTGCTCAGGTCTGCTGAGCCACCCGTGGCTGCAGCTGTGCTGGCCAGCTTGCCAGGGGCACATTTAAAACAAAGTTCCAGCTCAAGACTGCTCTGAGCAGACACGTATCCATCTCCTAGTCTGACAAGATCATCGAGATCTTGTAAGGCAGGAGGTGTTAAAGAAGAGGTACAGGCTGCAACATGCTGCGTAAATAGACAGACCACAGTCAAACAGGGAAACAGGGTCCTCCCTGCAGACTCATCTTTTACAGTTTAAGCTCCCTCACAATCTCAATTATAGTTTTGGAAACACACAAGGCCAGAGCTGTGGTTTACAGGGCAACGGTTATAAACTGAAGCTTTTCAGAGTTCATGGGACTTCTTTTCCAAGGCCTGCTGGAAAGGCTTTAGCGTAACGGGTGGGGAATGTCTTACATCGTTTACGGATCCTAATCCTCCTCCCTGAGCAAAGAAAGCCTCTTTCAGTCTGGGGTTCAGCTGTCTCTGACTAAGGGCTATGGCATCCGAAAACTGCTGCACGCTGTCCCGTGAACCCTGGAGCTCGCTGTTTATGTCTCCCAGCCTGGCCAGTGATATTCCTGGAATAAGCCTCTTTTATACCTTTTTGTCAAGAGCCACGTGTGCTGGAACGAAGGCCGACGGTGCAGCCTGTTTGGTCGGCCCGTAGGTCAGCACGGGTCTCTGGCTGGATAAGTCATCTAAGTCAGCCTGAGAGAGCTCAGTGGCGTAGAGTCGCTCCCCGCCGATCCCCACGGTCGGCAGCCGGGCAAAGGCAAATCCGTTTTTGTAGCCCAGCGTCTGGGACCGATGAAAAGATGTTTTCTGTGGAAGGAAATCCAGCTGTTAAAACACCACGTGTGCTCAGTGGGTACACAGAAAACCAGGAAAGGAGTCACATCCAGAATATCCCCACAGCGTTTTGCAATAACCCACTGCAGCAGCTATTCACGGTAGATTTAAAGTAAATTAAGTGGCTGGAGGAAATCAGAGGAAATGCTCAGTTTAGCACTGGCGCAGCCTCCCCAACAGCTTAAGTCAATTAATTGTAGTGATTAGGCTGCAACTGGAATAGTGTATCCTCAGTTCAAGAAGGACAAGAAGCTACTGGAGACAGTCCAGCACAGAGACATTAAGATCTTCAGGGGGCTGGAGCCTACGACTTATGAAGACAGCCAACAGCATCCCGGGGTGGTTCAGAAAGGGGGTGGTTTCTTTTGTTCATCCTTTCCTGGGGATGATATTCGCGGGATTTTGTTTGCTGGGCTCACAGAACCACAATTGTCACTCACATTGAAACACCATCAGCTGTTTCACCATCTCTCTCTGCAGTCTGTACAAGGGTCACACATTAAATCACCAAAGCACAGTGGACAAACCCACACAGCAGATGCACGAGCAGCCCAGTGAGACCAGAAAAGTTCTGCCTCTGTGAGTGCTGTATGATGTCGGGTACAGGATTCACCTCTCATTTTTTGCTCTGTGGGTTTAATCGTGGTTTACAGTTTCTTGGAGCCTTTCACCTGTGTTTGCCCCCTGCCCCACGCCAGCTACTGAGCCATTCTCAGGCTGAGGAACTCTCCTGCTGGCACAGGCAGGTCCCTGGTCTGCTTCACGCCGGAGGCATCTTCGCCCCGCTCTCCCCGCTCCCACTCGGCGCCGTTGGGAGGCGCATGGGGGGGTGGCCTAACCCCGGCTTCCTCCGACCCCGGTTGCCCAGCGGCGCACAGGGCTTCCTCGGTCAAGCCAGCCCTCAAGGCTGCAGCTCGTTTCTGCCCCTCCGTGAGCGGGTCGGGGTTCGGGGATTGAGCGGGCATGTCGCCCTCTCGCAGATCTTTAGGCTCGGCAGGATCGTTACCATCTCGGGGGTGCAGGGTCCAGCCGCTGCGGCCGCCGTTCACCCGATTCCAGGCGAGTTTCCCGGCACCACTTGTTGCCTTCCGAAGGCGTCTCGTTGCCTTCAGAAGGCGTGGCGACCTGGTTCAGGAACGGCACGGCGACCAACCCCAGGTTGCTCGGTCCGTCAGCTGGCAGACACCAGTGTGCTGGACGGCGAACGGCGTTTATCGGCGGGTGACACGGCCTTATATAGGCTCGCAGCGTCACTTCGGCTAGTGACATCATAGGATACATGCTGTTGGCTACCTGGAGACAGGTCCTGTCTTTGCGTACAGCGCGACATCTTCCGCCCGCCAGACCCTAATCTCCCACATATGGGGAGAAATTGAGAACTCTGGGGGTGTTTGGCCAGGACAAAAGGAGGGTCGAGGGAAACCTTATTGCTACCTACAAGCACCTTAAAGGAGGGTGTAGGGAGGTGGAGGTTGGTCTCTCATTAATGTCTATAAATATGTGAAGGGTGGGTGTCAGGAGGATGGAGCCAGGCTCTGCTCAGTGTCATGTAGTGATAGGACATGGGGCAGGGGGTGTGAGCTGGAGCATAGGAGGTTCCACATGAATATAAGAAGGAATTTCTTCCCAGTGAGGGTGCCAGAGCACTGGAATGGGCTGCCCAGGGGGGTTGTGGAGTCTCCTTCTCTGAAGATGTTTAAAACCCACCAGGACATGTTCCTCTGTGGCTTGGTCTAGGGGATCCTGCTGTAGCAGAGAGATTGGACTGGATGATCTCTCGAGGTCCCTTCCAGTCCCCAGTGTTCTGTGAGTTTATGGTTCTGTGATTCTTCTCACAAGTAACAAGTGATAAGAGGAAATAGCCTCAAGTTGCACCAGAGGAGATTTAGGTTGGACACAAGGAAAAATCTCTTGGAAAGAGCTGCCTAGGGAGGGCATTGAATTGCCATCCCTAGATGTGTTTCAAAGTTGTGGAGATCTGGAACTTAGGGACAGGGTTTAGGGGTGGCCTTGGACAGTTGGGTTAATGGTTGAACTTGATGATCTTGAGGTCCTTTCCAACCTAAATGATTTTCTTGTACTGAGGTGCCCAAAACTGACCCCAGTACTCGAGGTGAGGCCTCACCAGTGCCCAGTACAGGGGGACAATCACTTCCTTGCTCCTACTGGCCACACTATTTCTGATACAAGCCAGGATGTCACTCGCCTTCTTGGCCACCTGTGTTGGCTCACATTTAGGTGAGGCCCAATCAATCCCCACAGCTCTCCCTCACTCCAGCAGCTTTTGAGCTGCTCTCCCTCAGCTCCAACTGGGTTGCTGTGACCTGCATGAAGGACCTGGCACTTGGCCTTGGAGTTAGAATCATAGAATCACTACGGATTGGAAGGGACCTCGAAAGATCATCTAGTCCAATCCGCCTGCAACAGCAGGATCACCTAGACCAAGTCACAAGGATGGAACAGTGCTGCTGGGCCTGCATGCAGCTTTCTCTGGACAGATTAGTATCTTTCCTGGATGACTGAAGGTCTCCATGTGTGGAGAGTGTTCTAGTGATAATACATTGTCCCAAACCCCCCTGTTTTTACATTTCAGAAGATGCCTGGTCACAGCAAGAACATACCACAATCCATGCATTAGCATAGTTACAAGAAGAAATTCCTAGTTTAGAGGCTTCAGAGTACAGATCAGCATCTTTTAGCCAATGAATTTTAAATAAAATAAACACATTCTTATCCAGGTGGTAGCTGTAAGGAATTGTCAGGGCTGGCAAATACCCAGAAAATCAACATCTTTGCAGCACAAAAGACAAAACTGGATTGCTTAGAGTGGAGCTGCACCTCGGTGGTATCACCAAGACAACACTAGCAGCAGTTGGGTCTTTCTGCTGCATATTGAGATGCATTCTGAGGTTTTCTTCATCAAGTATTGTGAAGTCTAGAAATACATCAAATTTGGATGAGCACTATGGGGGAATCAAAAAGTACTTTGCTGGAGTTTTACTTAAGATGTACACGTTCATGCTTTCACACAACTAATAGAGCGGGGAGAGACGAATAAATGCAGAAAGCTGTTGGAACAGCATCACTGACGACACACACAGAACATGAAGCAAGAAACATTCTATCCCAATTAGCGTAGCAGAATGACTGCAGTGATCTTCTAGGCGAATCTGTGCCATTTTCTGCAGCAAGACAACATATCTGCACATTTTCCTACTCTTAACTGAACCACTCCTCCCAGCTCTGCATTGACAGGACATTTAAAACCAGCTAGTCTGCTAGACTCAAAGTGGAAACCCTCACAGCATGACTGAAGCGACTCATCTGAAGAGACAAGATTCAATGATGACATTTCCTCAACCTAGGCTAGTGCCTTTCACAGGTATTACAAGAGCTTTAGGTGTCTTTTACTCAATCCCACTAACGTTACAGAAGGTTACAACACAAGGAGCTCCTGTTTACTGAGTTGCCACACTAATATCCTTGTTACATGAGGCAGCAATTTCTAAGTGCAGTGATGCTCTGAGACTCATGCAGCATAAAGCCCTGCTTGTTAAAAGAGAACCTAGCAACTACTCCAGGAGGCTGAGAAACAGGGAAAATATTTTTTGCTGCGTTTTAAACATACTCCTTTCAAGTATTATCGTTTACTGCAATAGAATTTGCCTCTTCTCTTCAGCACAATATTTTTCCAAGGAACAGCATTTCCAGTGCCTCCTCTACTGCAAATCCCAAGGCCACACAACCTGAGTGAGGACTGTGGACATACTGTTGACATTCTGTAGTTGGTTAAGCTGCTAACAAACATCTTTGCTTGTCTCACCCTGGATCTCATCCTGGAGAAAATAATAAGGTGAAAGAAACCAGCTCTTTACCATTGCACAGGTATCCCAACTAGGTATAATTTCAATTATTAATTAACTACTGCCAGCTTTATATTGCCTTCTATGTCGTACAGGCTGAGTTGTGTTGAAAAGGATCTCGACTACTGCATATCCTAGCAAGAATTCAGCAGAAGCAGCTCAGCAGGACCACTAAAGATGCTTCTGATGTTGGTAGGGAAAATTCATCTTGCTGAACTCCTTAAAATTAAAATGTTGGAAAGCAAGGGGTTTGAAATGTTGTAAAGACTGCTTTGCTGCTGGCTCTTTCACACTCAGCACCAAAACAGTTTGCTAGTGAGCAAGGTACAGCCTGGCACTCTTCTCACTTGCTTCATTTCCCTCTTAATTCAGCCAAACCTTCCCTGGGCCTGCAGGAGGAACAAAAGCAATTGGCCTTGGAGCTCACAGAATTGGGCTTGACCTATCGATCCAGACTGTCCAGATCTCTCAACACAACCACACAACACAGCACTTGCAAACTGAGGGTGCAATCAGTCCCCTCATCCAGATCATCAGCCACAGGAGTGTCCCCAACACTGAGCCCTGGGCTCATCACTTGTGATGTGAGGGTCACTTCACACCAGGCCCCCTGAGTGGTGTCTGATGAGTTGCAGGGGTTCCCCAGACATGGATTCACCCAGGATATTAGACAAATCTCCCAGAGTTGCAGGGGTTCCCCAGACATGGATTCACCCAGGATATTCGACAAATCTCCCAGAACCATGGGGTGGTTCAGGGAACCTGAGAGGTCATCTGAATCCGTGGGCAGGGACCCCTCTCACCAGACCAGGCTGCCCAGAGCCTCATCCAACCTCCTCTGCAATTTGGGGCCCCTGGGGGAATGCAAGGGTGGTCTGATGGAACAGGAGGTTCCCTCGGGGTGGGTTCGGGAGGTGACCCGTCCCTGCGCTGAGGGACACCAGGTCTCCTGGAGAGGCAGAGGAGGGACTGAGTGACCCCCGGCGGGTTTCCCCAGGGGGTGCCGGGAAAAGAGGCGGGTGTTGGGAGGGACCAAAGCGCTCAAAGCGGGGCTTTCAGGGGTGTCGAGTGTGGGGCTGCCTCACCAAAGGGTCCCTGAAGGAGCAGCCCGGCAGGAAGGGCAGCCCCGGCTCCAGCTCCCAGCCCATGGCGGCGGCGGCGGCGNTCACAAAACATTGGGGATTGGAAGGGACCCTGAAAGATCATCCAGTCCAAGCCCCCTGACACAGCAGGATCATCTAGACCAAGTTTCACAGGAACACATCCAGGCGGGTTTTAAACATCTCTAGAAAAGGAAACTGCACAACCTGCCTTGGGCAGCCCCTTCCAGGGCTTTGTCACCCACACTGGGAAGAAGGTCCTTCTGATATTTATATGGAACCTCTTCTGTTCCAGCTGATACCTGTTGCCCCTTGTCCTGTCACTAGATGACACTGAGCAGAGCCTGGCTCCATCCTCCTGACACCCACCCTTCACATATTTATAGACATTAATGAGGTCACCCCTCAGTCTCCTCCAAGCTAAAGAGATCCAGCTCCCTCAGCCTCTCCTCAGAAGGGAGGTGCTCCACTCCCTTCATCATCCTCGTTGCTCTACGCTGGACTCTCTCCAGCAGCTCCACATCCCTCTTGAACTGAGGGGCCCAGAACTGGACACAACACTCCAGATGTGGTCTCACTAGTGCAGAGCAGAAGGGGAGAAGAACCTCCCTCGATCTGCTAACCACCCCCTCCACTAGGACCCCCAGGTCCTTTTCTCCTACACTGCTCTCCAACAGCTCAGTCCCCAAATTTAACTGGTTGAAGCACACATGGCTTCAGTTCCTCCAGGGTTGTTGTCTTCAATATTAGAACAGGGCAGCCTGTTCCCATGTCTGATAACGCCTTCGGTGAAGAAATTCTTCCCAACATCAAGGTTGTGAGCTGAAACATAGGAGGTTCCATCTAAGTATCAGAAGGAACTTCTACCCAGTTAGGGTGACGGAGCACAAGAACAGGCTGCCCAGGGTAGCGGAATCTTCTTCACTGGAGACATTTAAAACCCACCTGGACATGTTCCTGTGCGACTTGGTCTGGGTGATCCTGCTCTGGCAGGTGGATTGGACTAGATGACCTTTCAAAGTCCCTTCCAATCCCTAGTGAGTCTATGATTCTAAACCTCCCCTGGTGCAGCTGTTTCCTCTAGCCCTATCGCTTGCCACCAGGGATAAGAGACTGAACCCTTCCTCACTCCAGCCTTCTCTCAGGCACTTGTAAAGAGTGAGCAGGTCACCTCTCAGCCTCCTTTTCTCCAGGCTAACCTCCCTCAGGTCCCTCAACCACTCCTCATAGCACTTGTTCTCCAGACCCTTCAGAAGCCTCATTGCCCTTCTCTGGACACACTCCAGCACCTCAGCATCCTTGCAGTGAGGGTCTCAGAGCTGAACACAGCGTTCAAGGTGTAGCCTCCCCCATGCCGACACACTGTAGGTCTAACAGACACACTGTGCATCTGTTAGCTGTGAAACAGAGGGGTTTGTATCACGTAGCACTAACTTGGTTCCTCTCCTTTCTAAACCCAACTTTCACCTCTTTCTGAAGCAGCGGGCTGGGGGGAGCATCCAGGAGAAGAAGGTTGTGTAAAAGTCCTTGCCAAACATCACTGATGAAAGAGAGACGAGCGAGTCACCACGGAGAAAAGAGTGGGGTTTGTGTGTCTTTCCTCCGGTCTCCTTATCGACAGGACCCAAGTCATCAGGCGAGGCTGCGATTCAAGGGCAGGCAGCGGGGTCGGGGAGGTTTGCAAGCAGAAGTCGAGCAAAGAGAAGTGCAGCCAGACCGTCTGCCCGAGCGTGGTGTGGGAGAGAGACGAAAGGCACCCGGTGGGAGATAAAGGAGCGAGTCTGACGCGCTTGGAAAGAAAAAGAATAGATTGAAGGCCAAGCAGAGCTGAAAGAGACAGCAAACTGCTGATGTGACTGTTGATGCAGGTGCTGGGACTGAAGCTCATGCTCTGATTTCTTCTGCTGGTGATATCCAGCCATGGCTTAGCAGGTTGTCTGAACTTACCAAGGGTCACTTCCTCAGAGAGAGAGAAACTTGCCTCCATGGGTCATCCTGTAGGAAAGCAGCAGCAACTTTTTAATGCAGTTGTGTGGCAGAGGGCTGCTGTGGGGAGAGTGGTTTTGGCAGAGTTTGCAGTCACAGCATCACAGAATCACTGTGGCTGGAAAAGACCCCTGGGATCATCAAGTCAAACCATCTACAGTACCTCACAAGTTCACCCCTACACCAGGTCCCTCAACACCTCATCCAAACCATCTTTAACCACATCCAGGGATGGCAACTCAACCACCTCCCTGGGAAGCCCCTTCCAGTGCCTGACCACCCTTTCTGAGAAAAAATTCTTCCTAATATCCAGTCTAACTCTCCCCTGTTGTAACTTGAACCCCTTCCCTCTTGTTCTGTCACTAACAGCTTGTGAGAAGAGACCAGCACCAACCTCTCCACAACTTTCAGGTAGTTGTAGAGAGTGATGAGGTCTCGTCTCAGCCTCCTTCTCTTCAAACTAAAAAGCTCCAGCTCTCTGTCTTTCCTCATCAGATTTATTCTCCAGTCCTTTCCCCAACTTAGTTGCCCTCATCTGCCCCTGCTCCAGCACCTTCACATCTCTCTTGTATTGAGGTGCCCAAAATGGACACAGTACTCAAGATGTGGCCTCACCAGTGCCCAATACAGAGAGATGATAACCTCCCTGCTCCTGCTGGCCACACTATTTCTGATACAAGTCAGGATGTATTGGGGTAGGAGTGCTGCTGTCCTGCTCTGTGTGGAGAACTAAGACTGGGGGGACTAAGGCCAGGGGTTTTATCCAGGGTTACAAAGTAGGATCTTGGGATCTGGATGTGAGCATGGGGACTGTTAGACTGTGGTGCCAGTACATCCCTACTGAGTGTCTCAAGGGAAATGGGAATGAAGAAAGAAAGACTAAGGAAAGCCATAGCAGCAACCAGTAGCTTCTTAGGAACTGGAACCTTCTGTCTAGTCTGAATCTTGCTCTTTTAGTCTAAACCCATCACCCTGTCACAACAGCCCTCGCTAAAACCTCTGTCCCCAGCTTTCTTACTGGCCCCATTAAGGTTGAAAAGCCATAAGAAGGTCTCCCTGGTGCCTTCTCCAGGCTGAACACCCCCAACTCTCCCAGCCTGGCCTCGCAGCAGAGGGGTTCCAGCTCCCCACAGCAGTCACGTGCCTTGGATAGACCAGTTCCTTCTTCCACTAATAGCCATCTCTGACTTTTCACACATAAAGAAGGTGTGTGTGTACTACCAGGCAGTGATGGGCATGTAGTACGCGTTCCCCAGAACCCTATAAATAAGCAGCTTCTTCTCAGCATCCCCTAAGTCTGTGTTTTTCTTTCTAGTTACAAAACAGAACAGCCCTGGTTTTCTGTTGAGAGTCCTTGTCCCATTCCTCTCCATATTCTACTTAATGGAAGCGTAAAACTTGGGACTAACTCCTGTGGTGAGACCCTCGTCGCATATGGAGATGTTAGCAAAGCACGTCCCTCACTCAGCACCACCTCTCTCTGCAGAGTGGGAACCTCTTTCCCTAACCTGAGTGTAGAGCTCTGCTGTGTGGCACTGGAGGCCAACCTCAAGCCACAGATGAAGACATCTCGCCCTCTGGTGGGTGACAGAGAAGCCTTGGTCTCTCTCTTAACCATTATTAGTGTGGTGATGGCAGAAGGAAAAAGTGCTGATTTTCTAAAGGACTGAGATCCACACTCGTGTTTCTTCTAGGGGGTGTGATGGCCCATGATCTTCCTCATCAAGGATTACTAATGACTGCTGTGTTTAGGGAAGACCTTGCCACCATGTGGCCACGAGGAAGTTGGAGACTGCTTTCTTACAGGGAAAAGACGAGGGGCAGTGGGTACAACTTCATCCTGGAGAAATTCTGATTGAGCACAAAAGTTCTTCACAAGGACAACCAGCCACTGGAATAATCTCCCTGGGAAAGTGGTGGAGTCCTCAAAATTGGGCACTTTTGGGGTTTGGCTCAATAGGGTGCTGGACGAGCTGGTCTAGATCATGCTTTTGACAAGGTTGGGCCAGATGATCCTTGAGGTCTCTTCCAACTTGGAAGAACCTTTCAGACCCCTTCTGGGGAATCAGTGTGGCTTCACTGAGGGGAAGGCATGCTTCACCAGCTTGACAGCTTTCTATAATAAAACGACTGCCTTGGTAGATGCCAGCAATAGATCCTGACTACCTTGAACTCAGTGAGGCTTTGCACACTGTCTCCAGTAAGATCATCCAGATGGAAAGATGCTTTGCTCCACCTGGGAGGACATCACATTGAACACGAACCAGCATTGAACCCTTCCAGCAGTGAAGGTGAATGGTATCCTGGCGGGGTTAGTACTGCCTGCAGGATGAGGGAGGTGATCCTTCCCCTCTGCTCAGCACTGGTGAGGCCACACCTGGAGTACTGTGTCCAGTTCAGGGCTCCCCAGTCCAACACAGTCAGGGACATATTGGAGACAGTCCAGTGAAGGACCACCAAGATGATGAAGGGAATGGAGCATCTCTCCTATGAGGAAAGGCTGGGAGAGCTGGGACTGCTATCACTAACTAAAGGGAGGGTGCAAAGAGGATGGAGCCAGGCTCTGCTGTGTGGTAGCCAGTGGCCATGGGCACACAAACACAGGAGGTTGTCTCTGAACATCAAGAAACACTCTTTACTGTGAGTGTGACTGACCACTGGCACAGGTTGCTCAGAGAGCTTGTGGAGTCTCCATCTTTGGAGAAATTCAAAAGCCATCTTGATGTGGTACTGGGCAAGTGGCTCTACAGAACTGCTTTTAAGTCCAGTGCAGAGCCACAAAGATGATGAAAGGAGTGAAGCATCTCCCTGATGAGGAAAGGCTGAGGGAGCTGGGTCTCTTGAGCTTGGAAACAAAAAGAGACTGAGGGTGATCTCATTAAATTGATCAATATGTGAAGGGTGGGTGTTAGGAGGATGGAGCCAGGCTCTGCTCAGTGTCATCTAGTGATAGGACAAGAGGCAGTGGGTGTGAGCTGGAACAGAGGAGGTTCCACATCAATATGAGAAGGACCTTCTTCCCCGTGAGGGTGACAGTGGCCTGGAAGGTGCTGCCCGGGGGGGTTGTGGAGTCTCCTTCTCTTGAGATGTTTAAAACCCACCTGGCCACGTTTCTGTGTGACTTGGTCTAGGTGATCCTGCTGTGGCAGGGGGATTGGACTGGATGATCTTTCAAGGTCCCTTCCAATCCCTAATGTTCTGTGATGAGGTTGGACCAGATAGTATCCAGAGGTCTCCTCCAACTGCAAGCACACTGTGATTCTGCAGAGCTATCAGCAAGAAGACCAGCTTTGTCCTTATTTCAGGTAGGCCCATGTCTACCTGATGCATATCCTTCTGTCTATCAATGGATTGTGTGCCTTTGGCTTCATTTCAAGCGTGGTCTGAAATGCTTCTCTTGACCAGGCACTTGTTTTCACAGCTTGGCTGCTGAGGTTGCTCTGCTTTGGTTCCTGGCCACCAAATCACGGGATACTCACCTCTGACTGAAGCTAAGGAAAACTGGACTCCCAGGTACTTTGGTGGATGATGAACTTCAATCAGAGAGATCTGGCTGCGAGAGTTGGGGTTCTTCAGCCTGAAGAGGAAAGACTCCAGGGGGACCTTACAGCGACCTTCCAGTCGCTGAAAGGGGCTGTCAGAAGGCTGGGGAAGACTGTTCACAGGGGCAGGGAACGACAGGATGAGGGGTCATGGTTTGAACCTGGAAAAGGGCTGATTGAGGCTGGACATGAGGAGAAAGTTCTTGAAGCTGCAGGTGGAAGATCCCTGGAACAGGCTGCCCAGAGAGGTGGTGGAGGCCCCATCCCTGGAGCCATTCAAGGTCAGACTGGACGGGGCTCTGGGCAGTCTGTTCTGGTTAGAGGTGGCCCTGCTTGGTGCAGGGGGGTTGGACTAGATGCCCTTTGGAGGTCCCTTCCAACCCTATGAGTTTATGATTCTATGACTGTCAGGGCAGCCATTCTGCACCTCCCTTGTGAAAAGGAAATGAAATCCCACTGTCAGAGTGAAACCCAGCGCAGAGATAAACCCACACCCTGTTCATTAACCTTATAATTATCGTCCACTCGAACATACCCGGCTTTATTCATTATTGTCCACTCGTGACCTCCTGCAGTTGTGCATTTGGGAACTTCACACCACTCGTTTTGCTTTCAGATGTGTTTTTGTTTGTTTGTTTTTCATGAAGGTTTTTAAAGAACAGTCAGTACCGTACAAAGCTTAACACGGTGTCAACGTTTTCAGTAGCACAAAGTCAGCAGATGAGGGTCGGGAAAGGGATGGTTAACATCTAACACTCACACCCTTCCCTGTTTCCCAGGGAAAACAAAATAAAACACCCCACAAATTCTTCTGTACTTCTGTTTAGTAGCAAGCAGTGCTTAAAAAGGCTGTGGTCAGTAAAAGATGTCAGTTGTGAGGCACATGAGGAACCCGTCCTTGCCCTGTTACACAAACTACTCGGCGTAAATAAGGGTTTAAGGCACCTCTCTCCATCCTCCCCTTCTGCTCCGTTCACCAAGCAAATCATGTTGGGGGTATCAGCTGGTAAGTGCAACCGTGGACCTGCAGACAGCAGAGAGGCTGCTCTGAGCCTCGGGTTCCTGTGGGATGGAACAGTGTAAGGCACATTGGGATGAATTCTCAGGAGTTGTCCTGTACAGCTCGAAGATCTGCAAAAATACTGTCTCCAGACTAGAGGTTCCTGAAGGAGAGGGTTAGGATCTCAGTCCCTTCAGGATCTTGGCTGTGCTTAAGCTTTGGGGGTCAGCCTGCCACTGGACTCCTCTCCCAGCCATGTCTCCTTAGACCAGGATGGAAGGAGTTGTGCTCCAAGCAGTGATCCCAAGGAGAAGGCACTGAATGGCTCAGACAAGCTGAACATTTATCACAGCAGCACTGTGACCCTCTCTAGACTCAGTCCTGGTCTCCCCTTGCTCGGTGGCAGGGCTTTCAGGAGGGCAATGGCAGCCACTGAGATGGCTGTGGAGTCTGCCTGTGGAGTCTGCCCAGACAGGCAGCCAGGTGCATAAGGCACAAGGATGAGGGAAAGAAATCAGCTAGTTGGAGGGAGAGGGGCAGGATGGAGACAGGGATGGAGGAAGCTCCAGTGTTGGTGAGCCCCTTGTGACACAAGGGTGCATCCTCACAGCATCATCATCGATCAGTATGGAAACACCCTGCTAAACCAACCCATCATAGTAACCAGGAGGTCGGCTCCAGGTCTGAGTGCAGGGCCACACAGGGACAGAAGAGGTTTCACCTGAGGAGTAACATGAGAATATGGTAACACACCACTGCTGTCACACAACTGCTCCAAAAGAAGCTTCACTTCTGCTGGAGCAGGGAGGAGACGATGTATGATCAGAAATACCTTGGAAGAGCCCCATGGGCACCTCCTCTCTGGTCCTGAACTAGATGGCATCACTGTACTCACCCTCCTTTGACAAGGGCAGCACATGTCATCCATTTTCAAACCCTCAGAGAAGGCAACACCTGGCTGATCCCTTCCTTTGGTACCAGTACAACTCCAGGTAGCAGCAGAGCAGGACTTGCTATTATTATCAGAGATGCCCATTCTGTCTCAGTTGTAGCCCAGAAAGAAGCTCTGGATCACCCTGGTTGACCTTCCCACACAGGTGAGGTGGCGTGAAGCTCAAACCAGCAGAAAATGCCATTTTCTTCGCTCGGACTGGCTTTCTGCTGGCTTGTCTCCTGCCACCAGCTCGCTCTGTGCTGAGATGCACTTCTGTGCATGGGAAGGGCTCCGAGGAAGGGTAAGTGGAGCCACCTCCACTCGCCACTCCCCTGAGGCAACTTCAAATCACACTGTAGGAAATGCCCTAATTAATTCCTGAGCTGGACTGGATGTAAGCCAGGAGGCCTGGAGGGATGAGAAGGGTTGGGCTAGATGACCTCCTGAAGGCTTTCCTCTGATTTCTTTTCCTGTGCTCAAAACTCACTTCCTTCCCCTTTGCCCTTAATTTGTCAAGAGGCTTCAAATCTTTCCACAAAACACAGAAAAACACCCTATTAATAGACCTGTTTCCAGAAACTCTTCTGCCTGGTCCACCTTTTGCTCCTTCAGCAGCAGAGCACCATTTCCTCCAGGCTAATCTTGACCCAACGAGGAGGCTCTGTAGGTAGAAGAACGAAAGGCAACGCCTCTCTGAGTAACAGTCGATGTGTGTGCACGTACACAGACACTCACACACATCTCAGTAGTGAAAATAAAACAGATCAAGTGCAGAAATCAGGGCTAGTCCTGACAAATCACACCCGCAGCCCTCCGCTCTGCCTGCTCTGAGCCACCAATCAACAACTCAACCGCCTGCCCTTGGACTCAGCGGGACAGATCTGTGGCTGGAACCGCTCCCACGGATTCCTTGCCTTCAGCAAAGATTTATAACCCCTCGGTGTCCGGGCGTTTGAGGCTGCAGGTCTCACACAGCGCACAGCTGTGAGGAGCCACGCCAGGCTGTGCTGTGGAAAGGAAGCTGTGGGTCGGTCAGGAGGTGTCTAAGCTCCATGTGACCGTATCTCTGCCTTGGCTCGGCTTGTCCTGTCCTCCAGGGGCTACCAGCTTCAGTGCAACAGCATGGCTCCATATCTGACATTGCCCCCAAGCAAGCAAAGAGACTCAACTTGTGTGGGACACAATAAACCCACCCTTGCTACACGCTGGACAGGCGTGACCCATGGACAGCAAGTGTCCCTGACCACTATCTTTGCTGCTCCACGCAGGCGTCACAAAGTCTCAAGGACAAACCCACCCCAAGGTTGCACAGGAGCCTAACGCTGTCGCTCTGCTCCTGCCTTTTGCTGATTTATCTTCTTCTAGTGCTGATAAAAATGTGCCAGATTCACAAACCCTCTGCTCAGAGAAAAGCAACCTTCAGCTTCAACGCCAGCCTTCCCACGAGGACCACCACCGACTGCTTGGAGTCCTCAAGAAAAGCACCACTAAAAGGTGAATAAAGACTACTGATAGCCTTTGGCCATGACTGGGAGGCCCAGAGCCTTTCCCACACCATGCAGGTCACACCCTGGTTACTCTGTGCTGCGTGGACAGTGCTGGAGGTCAGTCAGACTCCACACACAGCTAACACAGAGTCAGTCTACACAGGTTTAGATGAGCAGCTCCACTCCAGATGGTGCAGTCACACAGAAAGAAAAGATGGACCTGACCTAACATCTCCACACCAGCCACGGGCAGATACAGGGCTCAGAGTCACATCTAGTTCGTCCTAGAGGACCCCAGGTCAAGCCTAAGTCTCCAAACACAGAATCAGAACTGGGAAAGACCTTTAAGATCATTTGGTCCAACCGGTAACTCACAACTGCCAGGTCAACACTAAACTACGTCCCTCACACCACATCTCCACAGCTTTTTGATCCCTCCAGGGATGGGGGGGTCCACCCCTGTCCTATGCAGCCTGGGCCAGGCCTTGACAACTCTTTCCACAAAGACCTTTTTCCCTCATGTCCAACCTAAACCTCCCCTGGCACAACCTGAGGCTGTTTCCTCTCATTCCATCACTCGTTCCTCGGGAGAAGAGACCAACCCCCACCTAGCTCCAGCCTCCTAAATTTCAGGGAGTTGTGGAGAGCGAGAAGGTCTCTCCTGAGCTCCCTTTTTTCTAAGCTCCCAGTTCCCTCAGCCTCCCCTCACAGCACTTGTTCTCTAGACCCTTTGCCAACCTTGTTGCTCTTCTCTGGACCCGCTTCAGCACCTCAATGTCCTTCTTGGATTGAGGGACCCGAAACTGAACACGTTTTCCTCAGCAACCTGGCACTGAGATACCTGACAATGGGGCTGTAAAAAGAACCTGGCTCGGCACCAGCTCCTGTGCCCTACGGGGCCTTGCAGCTGAACCCCAGAACTATAGACTCCTCTTAAAACAAATCTCCCACGGAGAGCTGAGATGGCAAAAGCCTGACAGTAGGTCATAAATCCATCTGAGGTCCTCACGGTGCGTTCTCCACTGCGCTTGAGCCCTGCCAGACTCCCTGACACTCAGCAAGTTACCACCCTCAGGTTTACCAGCACGAACAAGAAACCTCTGCCTATTCCAGCCTCCTTGGTTAAGTGACTTGTTCTGGCTTCCAACACTCCATGTCCCCCTGGCCAGGTGGTCCCTGCTGTGAAAATGCATCCAGTGTGAAGTGTCCAGCCCTCCACCCAAGCCCAGGGTCCCGGTTAGTCACACACAGTGTGTTAGGCAAAGAAGACGGTTACGTCTCTAACGTGTTACGGCCCTTCTCTTGAGTTCTCACTACCCTGGTGATGTTAAGCCCACCACGGTCGTGACCCTCAGGAGTCCTTTTTAGCCAGGCAGGCCTTGATCCTGCAGCGCAGGACGTAAGCTGTGATGGCACTGCAAGCCACCAGGCCAAAAAAGGAGATGCAGGAGAGGTACACGGAGAAGGGACCGTGTCTCTTCAGGAAAATCTCCTGCCTGTTCTTGTAATCCAACAGAATGGCCTCCAGCTGTGACAGGGTGCAGATGGCCAGGAAGGTGTGGAAGATCTGGTGGGCATGGCCAACGATATCGCAGGAGCCGGGGAAGTACTTCTCGGGGACCGGGCAGGAGAAGAAATAAGCGCTGATCAGGAAGAACAGTATCTGGTACGTGTGGTACCAAGCAGCGTCTTCCTCGCAGCCCCCCAGGTGACACACGACCACGCGGTGAGCGACGGGGCTGATATCCAGGACGAAGGCCATCCCGGCTGGGATCACCTGGCACATCTTCCTCATGATGGGGTACGGCCGGCGGTAGCGGTACTTCGCGTAGCAGCAGCCGGCACAGGACAGCCACCCGCAGAAGGCAGCTGCTGGCAGGAAGAAAAGCCAGAACTTGTCGTACCAGGCTTCGTCAGAGCTGTAGTAGAAGTGAGCCAGGGCGCTACCATACTGGTAGATGCTGACCCCGACGTAGTCCACGAAGTAGAAGGTGTAGTGGTACAGCTCTGATTTGGATTGCAGGAGGTGGGCCAAGAGGCTGCAGGTCAGGTAGGTGACAGAGGAGAGGACAAAGATGAGCAGAGGCAAGGACCACGCATCCACGGGCAACTGCTCAGCCTCCACAAACGTCTTGAATCTCAGCAGCACGGCCAGCGCTGCCAGGAGGTGAGTCCACACGTTGACCACCTCGTTGTGCTTCTGGAAGAGGCTGAAGAAGTAGTACCGCCAGTCCTGGCCGGTGGGGCGGTAGCCCGTGTGGATGTACGGCTCGCGGAAGAGCTGAGGCACCTCGCACTCCTTGACCGTGCAGGGCATCTTGGGGAAGCCATCCTCCAGCAGCCTGGGGAGGCGGCTGAGGTGCTGCCCGCTGAGGGACAACGTGCTGATCCGCTCCAGGATGGCTGTCATCTCCCTGCGTGTGGTGGCTACAAGGCTGGCTCTGGGAAACGTCGTTTTCAAGCCCTGCTGGAAGCAGAGAGAGGAGAAACGTTAACGGTGATGTATCAGGGAGAAAAGGGTGGAATGAGCCATGATCTTACAGGTCTTTTCCAGCCCAGATGATTCTGTGAGTCTATGAGATGTGCCTGGGTGCTCAGAGCAACCAAACCCCAGGGCTGGGTGCTCCTCTGCCTGCTCTTCTCCTTGGCAGCCTCCAGAATGGCTGGGCTCTGGCTGCAAAGATTCAGATTCAGGGCACATCAGGATTTAATGCCTGAAGGGCACCTCAGAGCACTGAATTAACTCCCAATATCCTCTTTCCCTTCCATCCTAGACATCTCTCTTCCCTACCAGTGTTTATGCTGCCCAAAACAGAACTGAACTCATCACCCACATGACGCTTCGACTGAAGCTGATGCTGACAGAGCCCTTCCAGACTACACAGGGCTCTGGTTACTCCATACATGTTTAGGGGAGTGGAGCATGAATCCTAAGCTTACACCCACCCAACCAGAGCTGCAGAGGGTGAAGGTGGCCAAAAACAAGTAAGAAAAGTGTATTTTGCATGCTTTTTTGCCTTCAGGTGCATCAGACAGTAGAGGTGCAGCTGCCAGAGGTGAGACCGAGGAGTAGATGGGAGACCTGATGCTAGGCTGGCCGTAAGGGGACAGGACAGTGTTAAACACCAAGAAAAGAGAGGAGGCAGGACCTGTCAAACAGTCCCAGACTCTGCATCAGGTTGCAAAGACCCAAAGTCTCTGATAACAGACATAATATTTTCACATTGCTTCCATATTCTATTTCTAGCCAGTTCTCTCTCTCTCTCTCTCTCTCTCTGCACCTTCCAGGCTTTCTCTCTCAGCATCTCTCTGGGCTGGGCTGGGTTTGCCACAGGGGAATGTGGCTGCTCCATTCAATGGAGCTGCCTGAGCCACAGAATGGTCCCTGGAACTGGTATTTTCACTTTGCTGGGCCCTTGCTGGAGGGTTTAATGCTGTGGATATTCACCGAGGCTTTGTTTCTCCACAAAGGGTCTGCAGAGTGCAGATGTGTGATGGGGTGATGGGGACACAGTTCATTCAGCAGCTTGTGCATCCCTGTGGGGACACACATCAGTATTTAGGGAGCTGAGGCAAAGTTACTCAGAGGTGACAAAAGGGCTCCCCCTCCTCAGTTCTAAAGCTCAGCCAGTGTATTCTGGCTCCTTGTAGCTGATAGAGGAAGAAAGGTTCATTCATCCAACTTAGAGTAGACCTTAGCTTCAGAACAATCAAAGCCCAAGCAAGGAGACCACACCTGGCTAGGAAGAAAGGCTCATTCATCCAACTTAGAGTAGACCTCAGCTTCAGAACAATCAAAGCCCAAGCAAGGAGACCACACCTGGCTAGGAAACACTGTGCATCTACTCCCCTGTTCTGTACCTTGTTGGGATGATCTGGACAGAAACTGGCTGGAGGTTGAGCACGTTGAGGTGAGAAGAACAAGAGGATGTGTCTAAGACAGTCTTTGGATCTCCTGATCTAGCTGTACAGACAAGAGCTCCCTTTCTGCTGCAAGGCCAGAACATCTGCTGCCTCCAGCCAGTGATCTCCAGCCCTTTTGCACAGGTTTTGCTTCATGCAGAGGTGTGAGCACAGACCCTGAAGTTCTTTGTTTGGCCTCAGCTCCTCTGCTCTCCCCATACTGTGTTTTACACCTCTCCCAGGATTTGGTCTGATCTAACCAAAGCAAGAGGGCTTAGAGCCCTTACTGTCTGCTCCCAGTTTAAGTAAGGTTCAAGGATTTGGGCTGATTACATGGGGCTCAGTGCTGAATCTGTATCCCAATTCATTCCAGTATGATGCTGGAAACCCCTCCAAAAAGGCACTGAGGTGTTGGAGATGGGGCACAAGGAGAAAGGGCATGTGAATCACAGGATCATCTAGTCCAATCCCCCTGCCACAGCAGAATCACCTAGACCAAGTCACACAGGAACACATCCAGGTGGGTTTGAAACATCTCCAGAGAAGGAGACTCCACAGCCCCCCTGGGAAGCCCCTTCCAGCGCTCCATCACCCTCACTGGGAAGAAGTTCCTTCTCATATTTATATGGAACCTCTTATGTTCCAGTTTAGACTAATGCTAGTGCAGACCCAGGACATCAGGAACTGGAAACCAGCTCAGACCCAGGACATCAGAACTGGAAACCAGCGCAGACACAGCACAGACAAAGCAAGAGAGCTGTGCTGGAGCAGGGTCAGAGCATTCAGACAGGCAGCGAGACGCTGAAACCAGCCCATCAAGAGCAAAGGCAGCCAGACAACACACCAGAAGATGCCGATGCGAGGGGCACGTCGCCCCTTCCATCAGCCGTGGCTGCTTTGCATGCTGATGAGGACACAAGTGAGCCAGGCAGCTTCTGTACCAGCCACGGGCTGGCCCTGGCTCGTACGGTGTGAGCAGCACTAGGATTTGGCCACAGTCTCCATCCCCAGAGCTCAGTGTATTGAGTGAGAGCATCGCAGCTGAGCTGAGCTTGGAGAGGTTAGTTGCTGCTGAACTCTCTGACAGTGGCAGAGATTCCTCCAGGTGGGCTTTGGAGGCTGAAAAATACCACTTTTTAATGGTGTGAGGGATTGGCACGCACTGTCAGCAAGTTTGCTGAGGACACAAAGCTGGGTGCTGTCACCAACACCCCAGCAGGCTGTGCTGCCATTCAGCAGGACCTGGACAGGCTGGAGAGCTGGGCAGGGAGAAATGTAATGAGGTACAACAAGGGTAAGTGTAGAGTCTGGCACCTGGGCAAGAACAACCCCAGGGACCAGTATAGGCTGGGGAGTGACTTGTTGGAGAGCAGTGGAGGAGAAAGGGACCTGGGGGTCCTGGTGGCCAGCAGGATGACCATGAGCCAACAGTGTGCTCTTGTGGCCAAGAGGGCCAACAGCATCCTGGGGTGGATCAGAAGGGGGGTGGTGAGCAGAACAAGAGAGGTTCTTCATCTACTCTGCCCTGGTGAGACCACACCTGGAGTGTTGTGTCCAGTTCTGGGCTCCTCAGTTCAAGAGGGATGTGGAGCTGCTGGAGGGAGTCCAGCGTAGGGCAATGAGGATGATGAAGAAGGTGGAGCACCTCCCTGATGAGGAGAGGCTGAGGGAGCTGGGTCTCTTTAGCCTAGAGAAGAGAAGACTGAGGGGTGATCTCATCAATGTCTGTAAATATGTGAAGGGTGGGCATCAGGAGGATGGAGCTGGGCTCTGCTCAGTGTCATCTAGTGACAGGATGAGGGACAGTGGATGTGAGCTGGAACAGAGGAGGTTCCACATCAATCTGAGAAGGACCTTCTTCCCAGTGAGGGTGACAGAGCCCTGGAAGGGGCTGCCCAGGGGGGTTGTGGAGTCTCCTTCTCTGGAGATATTTCAAACCCACCTGGATGTGTTCCTGTGTGACTCGGTCTGGGTGATCCTGCTGTGTCAGGGGGATTGGACTAGATGATCTTTGGAGGTCCCTTCCAATCCCTAATGATTCTGTGTGAGGGAGGGACAGAGATTTTGCTAAACAGCCTGAAGTCACGAGAAGCAGATGCGATACTCAGATAAACAGCATTAAATCAGGAACCTGGCAGCCAGCTTGTTTGAAACCAAACTTGTGACATTTAAGGAGGGAGAACAAGTTGGCAGTTTCCTGCGATCATGTGATGGACAAAGCACCGAGCAGTGAACGTTAGGAAAGAGAAGGAATCAAAAAAACCCCCCCCCAACAACCCAAGCCCAAACCAACCCAGAAACCCAAGGTCAGCACTGGCTGTTTCACTTTCACAGAGCCTCCATTCTTCTCCCTGCACGGGGGTGTGGAAGCAGCTGAAAGCCACATTCATCGTCGGGGCATCTCGTTGAGATTCTGTCCTCACCCCTCGTCTCCGGGGGATTCAGTTATTTTGGCTGCTCCCAATTAACGGCCAAACCAAGTGTCGTTTGTTCGGGGATGGGCTGGGGGGGGGAGCTGCAGGGCGAGAAGCAGGCAGTGGGCTGATGGCCAGGCTGGATCATGACAATCACAATGAGAACCGCGGGTACAGGAGGAGAATGATCCCGCTCCAGTTCTTCTCTCCCTTTTGAAGGAGGGTAATTGGAAACCTGAGCTTTTCCCAGCTCTTTTACTTTCTCGGTCACAGTCTGATGGAAGGGTTTGAATGAGAACACTTCCTACAGAGGACAGATGATTTTCCCACCGGTCTGGGGTGTATTTGCTTTTTCAGGGGTCTACACAAGCTTCCAGAAAGGCAGTAATTCCCAGTAAACAAAGCAGGGAGGACTGGGGGATGCAGCCACTGGGGAGTCTCTAATAAATTTCTTGCCTTTCAAATAGAAAAAGATTAAGACAGCATGAAAATAACAGCAGTGACTGTGCAGCCATGGGTGACAGACAGGTTTGGAGAGCTGCAGGTGATGAATTCCTGAATTCCTCTTCCGGTTGTTGAGCAAATGTCCCTGGATGGAGTCCAGATCATTTTGAAGCCTGGGGTTTTAGTCTGACCCCTTCGTGCACGGAGATCAGCAGTTGCCAGGATGGCAAAGAGAGTTTAACTCGCCTGTCCAGGGCCGGGAGAGGCTGCACCCTGCTCAGATTCAGTGGATAAGCTCCATCCCAAGTGGATAAGCTCCTCCCTGAGCCCAGCCATCTCCTAGAACTGAAGCACTTGCAGAGGGCTCAAAGGAAAGCTGGAAACACCAGCCTGGGGGCAGGGTGCTGGCTGCTTGGTCCTGTGCTGCCTGGTGTTTTGGAAAAGCTCCTCCAGAGGTGAGAACCGAGGAGAACACAGATGGCCTCAAGCAGCAAGCTCCTGTGGAATCTTGGTATCACCTGGTTCCTTCTTCAGCCACAGGGTTAGGTGTCCACCTTCCTCCCGACGGTGACAGATGCACACAGAGCTCAGATCCCCTCTGCAGGGAGTTACTGGGATTTATATGGGTGTTGCAGAGGGCAGACTCTGGAACAACTGGCATTTGATGGTTCGTGCCAGGGATGAGCCCTCTCTGGGCAGGCAGCAGGGTATGAAGGACTGATCTACACTCCAGCTTTGAGACAGCAGAAATTGCCACAACCAGACAGGGGCCAGATGCTCAGGATGTTCTGGGCTCCGGAGCTCAAAGGATACAAGGAACTACTGGAGTCCAGCAGAGGCTGCAAAGATGCTGAGGGGACTGGAGCATCTCAGTATTGAGGAAAGGCTGAGAGACCTGGGGCTGCTGTGCTGGAGAAGATCAGGCTGAGAGGGATTTCATCAATGCTGATCACCAGCTAAAGTGTGGAGGGCAGGAGAACGAGGACAGACTGTCCTAGGTGGTGCTGAGCAGGACAAGGGGCAATGGGCACAAACTGGGTCATGGGCAATTCCACCTGAACTTGAGAAGAAATACTATAAGGCTCACAAAGCCCTGGTGCAGGCTGTCTGGAGAGGTTGAGGGCTCTCCTGTGTGAACTTCTGTAGGGGACCCTGCTCTAGTAGGGCTTTGGACCAGGTGGTCTGTGATTCTGTTCTTTGAAGCCTTCAGATAACCTTATCTGTCAAGATAAAGGGTCAAAGTACCGAGGGAGGGGGTTGAATCGCCATCCCTGGATGTGTTTCAAAGTCGTGCAGATGTGGAGCTCAGGGACAGGGCTTGGGGGTGGCCTTGGGACAGCTGAGTTAATGGTTGGACTTGATGATCTTAAAGGTCTTTTCCTACTTAAGCCTCTTTATGATTCTAATCTTGTGGAGAACTTCAGATCATGAAAATGACTCAGATTTTACTTTTCCCTATGCACGGAACTGAAGCAGGGTTCGTCCAAGCGTGTGTTAATCAGGACACGAACATCTCGTGATGCTGGGAGAGGAGCCATTAAAGCCATCGGGAGATGGCAGGATCCTTCCCCTGCAAGCTCTGGCCTGGAAGCAAGCCAGGCTGGCAGCCAGCTCAGCCATGCTGAGCAGCAAGTGCCTCTTGACATGGCTTCGGCGTTGCCGGTGCGTTGGGATGGGTCCAGGGGATGAGAGCGGCGGAGCTGTGAGGAGACAGAGCAAAACAAAGCTGCTGGTAGAAACCATGGCAGCAGAAGGTCCACAGCATCCCACCAAGATGAGGGAGCCCCTGAGTTCCTGTGGTCTTTGGGAGAGCTAAGTGGGGCATGGAAATCCCAAGTTAGAATCACAGGATGTTAGGGATTGGAAGGGACCTAGAAAGATCATCCAGTCCCACCCCCCTGCAACAGCAGGATCCCCTAGATCAAGTCACACAGGAACATAGTCAGGTGGGTTTTAAATATCTCCAGAGGAGGAGACTCCACAACCCTCCTGGGCAGCCCCTTCCAGTGCTCTGTCACCCTCACTGGGAAGAAGCTTCTTCTCATATTGATGTGGAACCTCCTCTGTTCCACATCATACCTGCTGCCCCTTGTCCTGTCATTGGGTGCCCCTGAGCAGAGCCTGGTTTCATCCTCCTGACACCCACCCTGTTCATATTTATCAACATTCATGGGGTCACTCCCCAGATTCCGTTTTTTCCAAGCTCAAGAGACCCAGCTCCCTCAGCCTTTCCTCATCAGGGAGATGTTCCACTTTCTTCATCATCCCTGTGTCTCTGCGCTGGGCTCTCTCCAGCAGCTCCACGTCCTTCTGGAACTGAGGGGCCCAGAACTGGACACAATCTTCCAGATGTTAGGAAACAGAAGAGCTGATGAGGCTGCCTGGCTTTACCTCAAGAGTCCAAACCTTGAGTTAGACATCACCGGGTGCCTGGTTCTGAGGCCAGGGAGGGTGGTTTGGATGCAAGATGCTGCAACACCCTTGAAGTGGGTGGCCACATGTCAACTGTCAGCTGAGAACAACTCCCAGGCTGCACTAACTGCCAAACCACGCTGTGTGGGGTCGGCAGGGTGCCCTTCTGGTTTGCTGTGATAAACACAGCTGCAGGTCCTTGTGACCCAACCACGGTGAAAACTTGGCGATGCCTCTGATAACAGAGGGAAGGCACTTGATGGGTGAAAAACCCATCTGCTGCCCTGGGCAGAGGCAGAAATGTTCCTGTTCATGAGTTCTGCCCACAGGCCCGGGCTGAGAAGTATCTCAGAGAATCACAGAACATCAGGGTTTGGAAGGGACCTCGAAAGATTATCCAGTCCAGTCCCCCTGCCACAGCAGGGTCCCCTAGATCCAGTCATTAGGGATTGGAAGGGACCTCCAAAGATCATCCAGTCCAATCCCCCTGCCACAGCAGCATCCCCTAGATCCAGTCGCACAGGAACACGTCCAGGCGGCTTTTAAATGTCTCCAGAGAAGGAGACTCCACAACACCCCTGGGCAGCCCCTTCCCAGGAGCTGTCACCCTCACTGGGAAGAAGTTCCTTCTGATATTTAGAATCATAGAGTCAATCTGCAATAACTTGTTTCTTCCAGGATTTCTCTGCTCAGCGACCAAAATAAGTTGTTCAAGACCCTCAGAAAGTTGCTTTGCAAAAATGACAACTGTTTTAATAAAGAAGAGTGGCTTGATGAGACAGAAGAAACTCAAGAGCTAATTAGTGCATCGTTTTCCAACTGAAGAAGATCAAAACCCGATCTTGATCATAAGAATTATAGAATGTGTTGGGTTGGAAGGGACCTCCAAAGGGCATTGAGTCCAATCCCCCTGCAGGGAGCACGAGCAGCCTCAACCAGATCAGGTTGCCCAGAGCCTTGTCCAGCCTCCCCTTGAAGAGATCCAGGGATGGGGCTTCAGCCACTTCCCTGGGCAAACCTCTTGCATTGTTCAACCCCCCTCCTGCTAAAGAGCTTCTTCTCTACTGTGAAACCACTGCTCCTCATCCTGTCACTCCAGGTCTTTGTCAACAGCCCCTCTGCAGCCTTCTTGTAGACTCCTTCAGGGACTGGAAGGTCACTATCAGGTCCCTCCTGGAAGAAGCCTTCTCTTCTCCAGATCCCTTAGCCTGTCCTTAGAGCAGAGGGGCTCCAGTCCCCTGAGCATTTTTGGGGCCTCCTCTTGACTTGCTCCATCAGGTCCTCATCCTTCTTGTATTGATGTGTATTTCTTTAAAACAAAGCACTCTGTAAAACATACCAGGACCCTCCTCTGCTCCAGCTCACACCCATTGCCCTTGTCCTATCACTAGATGCCACTGAGCAGAGCCTGGCTCCATCCTCCTGACACCCACCCTTCACATATTTATGGACATTCCAGTGCTCCATCACCCTCACCGTGAAGAAGTTCCTTCTCATATTGATGTGGAACCTCCAACATCTCCTCTAGCAAATCCATCGCTCTCCTAACAAAAATTGCACAAACTCGAGGGAAAATTCTGCACCTTTGCTTCCTGATCTGACTGAAACACTTGCTGTTTGCTCCTCCCAGGTCTGCTCAGCACTTTCTCTTCCCCAAACGCAGACACACAGACTCGTTGGAGTTGGAAGAGACCATCCAGGCTCATCTAGCCCAAGCCCCCTTGCAGTGAGCAGGGACATCTCCAACTAGAGCCGGTTGCTCAGAGCCCCATCCAGCCTGACGTAGGATGGTTCCAGGGATGATTGGGGCTTCTCCCACCTCTCTGGGCAACCTGGGCCAGGGTTACACCCCTTCCTTATATCCAGTCTAAATGTTCTCTCAGTTTTTTAACTTGCCCCTTGCCCTCTATCTACAGGCCCTACTGAGAAGCCTCTCTCCATCCTTCTTACAAGCCCTCTTTCATATATTGAAAAGACACTCTGAGGTGTCCCTGGAGCCTTCTCTTCTTCAGTGATGGCCCCGAGCAAGGTGCATGTTCTTGCACTTGACCTTATTGAACTTCATGAAGTTCACGTGGCCCCACTCCTCCGGCCAACACAGTCTCCAACAGTCTGGGGCTCAGTTTCGGGTGAGAGTGAGATCCCTGGGTGGAGCACCCATGCTGACAGGCTTTCAGTACCTTAGCAACCAAACACAGTCCCAATCAATGACCCAACCATCAGGTTCCTGAAGTGTTACCACACTCCTGGGCACCGTTCTGGTCCAGCCAGCCACACTGGTCTGTGCCCACTGTACTCAAGTCGTGCAGCAGCTGCTCTTGGAGTAGGACAACTGCTCCATTTCAGATGCCAAAGATGGGACTGTGCCAGAGAAGAGCCTGATTGTCTTTTTTTTTTTCTCCCAGTTGACTGGAGAAGGAGCATGAATTTGGTGCAGCTACATCATAGAATCACAGATTCATCACGGCTGGAAAGGACCTCCAGGATCATCAAGTCCAGCCCTCATCCAGCACCTCCCTAACGAGACCTCCTTCAGGATCTGCTGGAGACGAGAACTCCCTCCAGCACAGGGTGATGGACCTCAACCAGCCACCTAATCCACCCCCTCCTTGCTCACATCTGTCTGCTGATGGCCCAGCCCAGGCACCATCTGCCTGCAGGCAGAGCAACCAAACCAAACTGGCCGCATGCTGTTTGGGAATCCGGACCGCTGCCAAGAGATCTCCCAGAGCCTTGGGGCTGAGGCTGCTCAGCTTTGTTGTTGTCTACAAAAATCTCCTGCACAAAAGCTTTTCCTTCTTTTTTTTTTTTTTAAAGGTTGTGGATTTTAGAGCTGGGTCATTAGAAAAAAATGTACATAAATCACGCACGGCACGGCCGGCCGGGGAGAGACTGCAGCTCCGTGCCAACCCCCTGGAGCTCCCAGCCCTCCTCTTCCCTGTGCCCACAACCTTTGTCCCCGTCCTGGAACTCCTCCTGTTTAACCCACAGCCTCTCCCAGCAGGGTTCTGGGTTTGCAGTGATGCCAGTGGCGCCATTCTGGGGGCGCCCTGAGCCAGCAGGAACAGCTAGAATCACAGAGCTGTTTGGGTTGGTAAAGACCTTCAAGATCATCACATCCAACCATTAACCCAACCGTCCCAAGGCCACTGCTAAACCCTGTCCCTAAGCTCCAGATTTGCACCACATCATCCAGAGTGGCGATTTAGCCCCCCTCCCCGGGCAGCCTGTTGACCCTTTGCGCTGTAGCTTGATGCCTGCATCCCTACTGCTTGATCCCAATGATCTACTGGGGAATAAGGAAGAAACTGGGAGCAAAGTTCTATCGCTCCTGCGTGCGCCTGAAGGCTGGGGGACATGAGGTGTGACCACACATGGACAGCTGCAGTGCAGCCTCCAAGGAAATTCCTGAGCATAACTGGCTACTGGAATTAAAGGGCCGCTGGCCCAACCTCAGCAGTGGGGTTACCACCTACACCAGCAGCTCAAAACCAAGCTGGTGTGTGACTCAAGATGTACAAGCAGCTGCAGGCACATGCACGTGACCCAACGGCGGCAGCTCCCCTGTCCTCACACCCCTCAGCCTCCTCCTGTGCTGCCAGCACGTCGCTGGCACCAGCCTCCCTCCCTGCATCCGTGGGGACACCTCCGTTCCTGTCAGAGGGTCTGGCCTCAGTGTAAATAAATAAAAGCCCAGAAAAATCCTGCAGAGGCCAGGTTAACCAACACCTTCACTGGCTGAGAGGGAGGAAACGTGCAGTGGTTTGTGGTTTGGCCCCGGGAGCCCGTGTGTTTCTAGGAACTGTTTGCAGCACCCATCACCCCCCTGCACGCCCTGGCACAGAGGCAGGGGCAAGGTCTGCTGGTAAAACTGGTGGCTGCACCAGTGACAGGACAGGGGGTGATGGGTTTGAATTCAAAGAGGGAGATCCAGACTAGATAGGAGGAAGAAACTGTTGATGCTGAGGGTGGTGAGAGCCTCGCCCAGGTTGTCCAGAGAGGTGGGAGAAGCCCCAGTCATCCCTGGAACCATCTCAGGTCGGGTTGGATGGGGCTCTGGGTACCCAGCGCTAGTTGAAGATGCCCCAGCCCATCTAGTCATCAAGATGAGCTTTAAGGTGGCTTCCCATTCAAATTGCTCTATGATCCTGTGATGCACCAAGAGGGTTCAGACCTGATGAACTGCACTGTGGCAGAGCATCGTTGAGCATCCTCCATCCTTTTTCATCACTTCACTCCTTTTCAGTGACCACTGCCAGGGCGGCATCACACACAGCCTCATCCTCTGCCCTGCCCAGACCCCTGTGGCTGTCAGTCCCTCCAGCCAGTGCATTTCCCAGCTTGGAGGTGCTGATCCCACAGCATCCAACAACCCGCTCACATCTCCATCCCACGGCACAGTGAAGCACCAAGTGCTCCAGCCACAGCAGCCTGAGATCAGCCGCCGGAGCTGCGCAGCCATTAAATCAGACCCTAATGTTCTGTGATTCTGTGATCGAGTGTGGGACCAGTTGATCACTTCCCACCCCAGCACAGCTACTGGGAGGCACTGGAACAGGTTGCCCAGGGATGTTGGAGCTGCTGCATCCCTGGAAGTGTTCAAGATCAGATGGGCTCTGGGCAACCTGGTTTGGCAAGAGGTGTCCCTGCCCATGGCAGGGAGTTGGAACTAGATGATCTCTGAAGTCCCTTCCAACCTAAGGCAGTCTGTGATTCTATGATACAAAATTGAAAGACATAACTGTTGAAGACTGTATTCAGCTTGTTTTCCCCCAAAAAAGTGAGAAGCTTGTGGTGTTTGCATGGAAACTCCAGATGGGATAGACAGGGAGGTGACCAGCAACCTCGAAGCCTTCTGGAGAAGCTACGCAGGGCTCAACCCTCGGCTGACCCTCTGAAGCCACATCTAGGGGTGCGGCAAGTGAAAGGGGCAGATAGCACCTCCAAAGCAAACGGCAGGAGCTGGCTCTTCACGCGGGCTCACAGCTACGCTGGTCCCCTCGCTGTGGCTCCCAGGACCCCTCCAGGGGTCAAAGTCCCTCGAGGAAAATCCACCCGCGGCTGTCAAACCCAAACACAGCAGATGCCCGGTGCCCACATCTCTCCCTCACCAAGCCCCTGAGATACTGGTCATGGGGGGTTGAGGGTGGAATTTACAGCAAAAGTCACTTTGTCCCGCGCTCCCCCGTGTCCCACCCGTGTCCCACCCCGGGGAAGGATGCTCCAGCGGTACCCACGGGGGACACCGCAGCTCACCCCGGGGAGGAGCGGGGCTGGCACCGCCAGCCCAGTGTCACCAGAGCCCGCAGGGTGCCCTGGGCGGGGGATCCCAGGGAGCAGGAGTTGCCCGGGGTGGGGAGGGGGACACACACCGGCACTCCCCGCCCGCGATGCCCCCGCCGCAGCCGCCGAGTCCCCGCGGCCGCCGCCCCCGGCAGCGCCAGTGCGCGCCCCCGCTACCGCTGCGCGCCCCCGCGCATGCGCGCCCCGCCTCGGGCTGGCCCCGCGGGCAGAGCTGGGCTGGGACGACTGGGGAGCTGGCACTGGGAGCCCCTGAGGAGCTGGTGCTAGTGGGAGTGGGAGGCAGTCCCAGAGCTGGCAGGGGAGCAGCGGAGCTGGGGAGGCACTGGGAGAGGGCCAGAGTCATGGAGGCACAGACTGGTTTGGGTGGGAAAGGACCTTTCAAGGTCATAGAGTCACATAATGGTTTCGGTTGGAAGGGACCTCAAAGATCACCCAGTCCCCACCCTCTGCCGTGGGCAGCGACACCTCTCACCAGACCAGGTTGCCCAGAGCCCCATCCAGCCTGGTCTTGGACACTTCCAGGGATGATGGAGCAGCCACAACCTCCCCGGGCAGCCTGTTCAGGGCCTCAGCACCCTCACAGGGAGTAATTTCTGCCTCAGATCTCATCTCAGGTCTCCTTTCTTTTAGCTTGAACCCACCCACCTTGTCCTAGCACCAGGGTCCTTCATGAAGAGCCCCTCTCCAGCTCTTCTGCAGCCCCAGGTACTGGAAGCTGCTGCGCTTGGGATTGTCCTGACTCCCCTGCACTGAGCAGGGATGAGCGACCTGAGCTCCCCTGCTGCTCCAGCAGGGCCACCCAGCTGCCCAGGACCATGGCCGGATGGGTTTTGAAGCTCTCTAGGGATGGAGATTCTGTCTTCACAGTAGAAAAGACAGGACCAGTGGCCATGGGCACACAGTGAAACTCAAGAGGGGAAGATCAGGAAACACTTGTACTGTGAGGGTGGCAGAGCGCTGGCCCAGATTGCCCGGAGAGGTGATGGATTTTCCATCCTTGATGATATTCAGAAGCCATCTGGATGTGGTCCTGGGCGACTGGCTGTAGCTTGAGCTTGGACCAGGTGACTTCCAGAACTACCTCCCTGCCCCAACCATCCTGTGATCCTGAGCTCAGGAGGTGCAAACTGCCTGAGGACGCCACTGTGCTGGGCTGTGACTGCTGGAGCTCAGAGCTTCCAGCTGTGACCACTAGGATGGGGCTGTCAAATCAAGTTCCTGCTGAGCCCAAGGTGACCCTGATGGAGGTGAAACTGAGGGGAACAGGAGGAAAAATGACAACTGTAGGGAGGTGAGGACAAATTTCCTCAGGACCTTGAGCAGCCTGGAGTGAACTGTATCAAAAACATAGACTCGTAGAAGCATTTAGGTTGGAAAAGACCTTTAAGATCATCAAGTTCAGCCATGAAGTCACCACGAGTGGGTTAACTGAGGAGTTCAGAGAGCCCGCTTCCCCTCTCCCCGCTCCATGCCAGCTTGTTTATGTGGGTTTTGCTTCTCCAGCCTGTCAGGACTGCTATTTTTTGATGGGTTTACAAGGGCAGCAGAAGAACCACCTTGTCCTGCAGGAGAGGCAGCCCACGAACAGGACTTTCCAGCTCTGATAAGATCACCCCAGTCTAGGCGGAACTTCAGCGCATCCTGGCACCCACCTGCCAGCACGTGGGAGAACCAGTGCTCCCAACGTGAGGAGAGGAAGCCCCCAGGGTGAGGAAGGTGGGAAAGGTGGGTGTGGGACTTCTGTCATCTCCCTCAGAGACGTGGTTGGGATAGAACTGCCACCTCCTGAGCCTCTCTGAGACATCTTGCACTCGTTTCTCACCCCTCTAAGGCATCTCCCACTGCAGGGGGGTTGGACTAGATGAGCTTTAAAGGTCCCTTTTGACCCAAACCAGTTGGTGATGCTGTGAAATCTCCAGGAATGCTCTGTGGCTGTGGAACGGAGCTCATGGCATGGCTTTTCCTCTTCCACCTGTCCTCCCATCATTGCTCACATGGAAGAAGTGAGAACAGTCAGCTCAGTGCTGGTGATGGCCATGGCAAGGCTGGTGGGATGGGACATCCCTGCTGCAACGTGCAATGCTGCTGGGTCCCCTGCCCCTCCTTTCTGCTCTGATATCAGGGTCTTTGTCCCATCTGCGTTCATGGCACACCCCAGGATAGGCTGGAGAAAGGCAAAGGGCAGCTCCTTGCAGGGATAACGGGGTGCTGAGGTCTCGTTTTGCACATGGAGCTTGGTGGATGCTGCCCTGTAAGACATTTTTGATCACTAAATCCATGACTTGCTCATAGGTTACTGGCACTTGCCAAGCTGTGCTCTGTAGCTCAACTGAGACTCATCTTGCAGTCCCTGTTACTCCCTATATTTGACATTCTACACCCTGACATGAATCACCCAGTTCCCTTCAAGGCAAAACCCAGGTGTGGTTGTGTTTGCCCAGGAGATGGACTCCAGCAGGCAGTTAATACCAGGTTGTACCAGGTTGGGCTCTCCCTGCTCTGCACAGTCATCTGCTGTGACCCAAGCAGGCTTTGCACCCTCAAACATATCACACACCCTCAATTCCCCACCCAAATATACAACGTAGACTCTCAGAAGGGTTTGGGTTGGAAGGGACCTTCAGTCTAAACCCCTGCCATGGGCAGGGGCATCTTCAACTAGAGCAGGGTACCCAGAGTCCCATCCAACCTGACCTGGGATGGTTCCAGGGATGAATGGGGCTTCTACCACCTCTCTGGGCAACCTGGGCCAGGGTCTCACCAACCTCAGCATCAACAATTTCTTCCTTCTATCCAGTCTAAATCTCCCTCTTTTAGTTTAAAACCATCACCCCTTGTCCTGTCACAACAGACTCTGGTGGAAAGTCTGTCCCCACCTTTCTTATCAGCCCCTTTAAGTACTGAGAAGCCACAAGGTCTCCCCAGAGCCTTCTCATGTCTAGGCTGAGCACCCCCAACTCTCTCAGCCTGGCCCCATACCAGAGGGGTTCCAGCCCTTCCAGCATCTCTGTGGCCTCCTCTGGCCCCGCTCCAACAGTCTCTGCTGCACTGAGGAACCCAGAGCTGGACCCAGCACTGCAGGGAGGGTCTCACCAGAGCAGGGTGGAGGGGCAGAGTCATCTCCTGGCCCCATGCACCCTCCCTGTCATGCCACATTAACCCTATTCCTGCAAGCTGCAACCTATACTGGTTTCCTGGGGTGCTCTGTCACCCTTGCTTTGGGGATCAAGGTCTCTCTTCATCAAGATGCACCCAAAGACTCAGGAAGGACATAGCAGGTTTGCACCAGTGATGGCTGAGATGTTCAGAACGCCAAACAGGAGACAGAAAGCAGGCTGGGTCACCTCTCTTTTAATTCTCTTCTAATCAAGAATATTCACAGAATCGTTAGAGATTGGGAAGGGACCTTGAAAGACCATCCAGTCCAATCCCCCTGTCACAGCAGGATCCCCCAGATCCAGTCATTAGGGATTGGGAAGGGACCTCAAAAGATCTTCCAGTCCAATCCCCCTGTCACAGCAGGATCCCCTAGATCCAGTCATTAGAGATTGGGAAGGGACCTTGAAAGACCATCCAGTCCCATCCCCCTGCCACAGCAGGATCCCCCAGATCCAGTCATTAGGGATTGGAAGAGACCTCGAAAGATCATCTAGTCCAGTCCCCCTGACCCATTGTCATCAGAACTGGCTGAAAGAGGGTTTTGCTGCACCATGGCTACAAGACCTTCTTGTTATGGAAATCCTTTCACAATTGTTCTAATAATTCAGGACAAGAAACCCCAACCCAGCCCTACAAGCCCTTGGGTTGCTCAACCGCAGCCCCTGCAATCAGAGAGGAGCCCCTGACGTGGCTCGTTTGGCCCCATTCAGCTGCTGCCCTCGTGTTGCACCAAGGGCTGTGTGGCAACCTGGGGTTGGGACTTTCCTGCCTCTTTGTGCTTTGCACGGAGCAGAGAAGCCACTGTGACAGTCAGGTGGTGATGGCTAGCGTGGCTCACACCGATCCAGGCGGCTTCCCATGACTGCTGGACCCTACCCCACAGTTGAAAGCAGGTCCTGGAGGTCATGATGCTGCTTGGTTTACAACACGGGTGATTTCCAGGCTCCGAGGGGGGTGAAGAAAAGGATGGGGGAAGCAACCAACAAAAGGAAGCAGCTGTCCCTGTCTTTAGAAGCAGCCAGAGCTCCTCAGAGCAGCCCAAAATAGCAGCACCAAACCTCCAGGGACCCATCTCTGAGGCCTCTGGGCTTCCCTGGAATCGTGGGCACGTTGCTACCTTCCAGACACACTCATGGCTCTGCTCACCACAGCTTTGTTGGTTCATTGTCACTCTGCCTGGGTTTGGTTTCGGCATCTTTTTCATTCATTGCTGCATCTTGCTTCTGCAAAAGAGAAGCAGGAGAAGGGAAAGAATCACCGCTGGGATCTGCTGGGCAGCAGCAGCAGGACCACGAGAAGAATTTGTGATGCTGTCTGGGAGGAAAAGCAGACCAGTACATGCTGGGATCCTGCTCTGGGAAGCAAGAAGGTGGCTACAATCCACCCTTGCAAGGTGAAGGTCAGATTCTTAACTCCTGACCCACTTTGCTGGGCTCTCCTGGTGAGATACCAGCAGCTCCCCGGGCTGGTAAGTAAAGAAATTCCATGCATACACACTGGGAGTTGATTTCCCTGTTTCTCGGCAGCTGGAAAAGAACAATGAGTTAGGTCAGTTTAAAGATCTACCAGACCACGTGAGAGCAGCCAACACTACAAGAAAGTGCCACCAGAAATGCCCGAGCTGGTGTGGAGGCGCTCGGGTGGAATTCTCCAGCCTCTGTTAGGGAATAGGTCACGCTGAGGGATTAAGAAGGGTTCATGCAGCTTTAAATTATGGATCTTGCATCTGCCAGCAGGACTGGGGATGTCATTGTGCCCTTGTACTGGGGAGGTCTCCCTTCCAGTGCTGGGCCACTCCAAGAAAGAAACTGAGGGGCTGGAGTGGCTCCAGAGGAGCAATGAGACTGATGAGAAGAGGCTGAAGGAGCTGGGGGTGTTTAGCCTGGAGAAGAGGAGACTCAGGGGGAACCTTCTCCCTCTCTCCAACTCCCTCAAGGGAGATTGTAGTCAGGTCGGGGTTGGGGCTTTTCTCCCAGGCAACTGGCAACTAGCCTGAAGCTGCCAGGGGCGGGTTAGGTTGGATGTTAGGAAGCCCTTCCTCATGGAAAGGGTGGTCAGAGCCTGGACTGGACTGCCCAGGGCAGTGGTGGAGTCCTGGAGGTGTTAAAGGACAGCCTGGCTGAGGCACTTAGTGCCATGGGCCAGGTGGCTGGCTGTGGTGATGTTAGGTCCTGGGCTGGGCTGGGTGAAATTACTCCTTCACCCACCCGTGACTCTTCTGTGAGCTGCGCTCTCTAACGCATAACCACTGGGATGTGGCAGTGAGGTGGATCCTTGGAGGGCCTAGAGAGTCCCAAAAGGCAGGGAAGGCACCTGTTAGCCTGGTGTTCTCCACCCTATTGTCCTCCCCAGGCTGACCTGCCCCAATGAATTATTGAGGCAGGAGCTGCAGCGCGACAGCAGTTGCTGTGGGGCTCTGTAATGGATAACAACGGGCGGCTATTTTTATCCCTCACTCTTGTTACCTTGTGGTCAGGAGTGATGGGGCCCTGCCAGCTCCTGTCACTCAGAGCTCACTGCCTTCAGCAGGAGGAGCAGCAAAATGAATGGGGTTCATTTTGACCACCTAAAGGTGGGTGAGGTTCTGGGGGTGCAGTGAGTGTGCTTCTACTCTGCTCTGACGAGGCCACATCTGGAGTGTTTTGTCCAGTTCTGGGCTCCTCAGTTCAAGAGACACGAGGAGCTACTGGAGAGAGTCTGGGAGAGCTACAGAGATGCTGGGGATGGTGAGGAGGAGGAGAAGAAAGAAACTAAAAACCAGAAAGAAAACAAACCCCCAAACAGCAAGAGAACAGAAGATCCTTCACTCCTGCCAACTTGCCAGCTGTCAAACTTCATTGAATGAATTCCAGAGCTGAACATCTCGAACTTTCACTCTGATGTCGAACACCATGAGGAAACCTCGTAGGAGTGGGGCAGAGTGGGACAAACAGCCAGGATTTGGGTCCCAAACCGGCTCAAGTGGCACCATCATGAACCCTACATGGATATTGATCCCCAGCCCTGGAAAACCTGCCTTTAACTTCAGTATTATTGGGGTACGCAGGCACATTGGGGTGACCCCTGTGGTTTGTGTAGTCCCCCCCAATTTTTAAACCGAGTTTAGATAAAGAATATTTAAAAGGACATTGAAAAATCTCTTCAAGGGGGCGAGCTGTAGGGAGACACATCCCACATCATCACCCTTGGCATTGCAAACGTGACTTTTCGGGTTTCAGCCTCAAACACCCCCTGGGCTCAGCCCCACAAAGCGACGTTTTGGGGTGAAAGCACCCGGGAACGGGGCTCGGGAAATGTGACCGAGAAATAAACGGTGGGTTTGTGAGGTTTTAAGAAGTAAGATGGTCCCAGGAACCCCGGGCGTCGCCAGCACCCCTCCGCTCCCCGCCCACTCGGGAGCTGCGGCGCGCGGATCCGCCTCCCTCTACGTCCCACCGCTCCCCGCGCTGATTTGCTACAGCTGCTGCCCATCACTCCCCCCCACGAAGCTTGTCGTTTTCCCATTGGCTGGTGTGATGCGGCACTGACCAATGAGAAGTGCCGCGGGGCGGGTGGAAGGCGGAGCAAGTAGCCCGGTGGCGGGAAACACACAGCGTTTTGGCGCCAACTGGGAGCGGGTTTGGACCGCGTCCGAACCGGGTCAGGGTGGAGCGGGCTGTGGTCGCTGCAGGGGCTGCATCGGGCCAGACTGGTTCCGCCCGGTTCCCATCGCATTTCCCGCCCTTGGAGCAGCGGCAGCGGCGGCGGGATCGTCCCGGAGCAGCGGAAGCAGCAGCATCATGGCGGTTCCAGCGGCGGGGCTAGAGGATGCGGAGCTGCGGGAGGCGCAGCGCGATTACCTCGATTTTCTGGATGATGAGGTGAGGGCAGGAGCGGGGGAAGTGGGCCCCTAGATACCGGGGTGTGGGGAGCGCCGGGGCTGTGTGTGTCGTGTGTCCCCCTAACCCCCGACTCCACTGCGCCTGAAGCCCCGTTCAGCCTGACCTGGGGCGGTTCCAGCGATGATTGGGGGTTTTGCCATTTCTCTGGGCAACCTGGGCCAGGGTCTCACCACCCTCGGCATCAACAATTTCTTCCTTCTATGCAGTCTAAATCTCCCTCTTTCAGTACAAACCCATCACCTCTTGACCTGTCACAGCAGCCCCTGATGAAAAGTCCCTCCTCACCTTTCTTATCGACACCTTTAAGCACTGAAAGGCCTCCCCAGAGCCTTCTCTTCTGCGGGATGAACACTCCCAACTCGCACAGCAGAGGGGTTCCAGCCCCCTGTGGCTTCCTCTGGCTCCACTCCAAGAGGCCCCTGTGCTGAGGAGCCCATAGCATTGCAGGGGGATCTCACCAGAGCGGAGTGGAGGGGCAGAATCCCCTCCTTGGACCTGCTGCCCACCCTGCTGGACATGTATTTAATAAACCAGTTGGCTCCTGTTGCTGGCTTGTGTCCATCTTTTCACCCACCAGTACCCCCAAGTCATCCTCCACAGGGCTGCTCTTCATCCCTTTATCCCCAGCCTCTGCACATCCTGGGAGCTGCTCAAACCGAGGTGCAGGACCCTGTATTTGCACTCGTTGAGTTTCCTGAGGTTCACATGGTCCTACTTCTCCAGCTTGTTGAGGTCCCTCAGGATGGATCCCATCCCTCAGGTGTGACACTGCTCAGCTTGGTGTCATCTGCAGACCTGCTGAGGTGCACAGATCCCTCTGTCTAAGTCACTGGTTCTGGGTGTTATCCCCCCACCCTCCATTGCAGGAAGATCAAGGGATTTACCAGAGCAAAGTCCGGGACATGATCAGTGACAACCGGCATCGCCTCCTCGTCAGCATCAACGACCTGCGGCGGAGGAACGAGAAGAGAGCCGAGAGGTTGGTGTGGGCTGGTGGGGTTTGCATTTGGCACTGAGCCCTGGGTGGGCTCTCAAGGGGTCCAGCAGGTCACAGAATCGTAGAGTTGGAAGGGGAATCCAAAGGGCATCTAGTGCATGTGCTGGAGCGAGTGCAGAGGAGGGCCACGAGGATGGTCAGAGGGCTGGAACACCTCTCCTGTGAGGCCAGACTGAGAGACTTGGGGCTGTTCAGACTGGAGAANACGGGGCCTCCACCACCTCTGTTCCAGGGATCCCCCACCCTCAGATTAAAGAACTTTTTCCTCATGTCCAGCCTCAATCTGCCCTTTCCCAGGTTAAAGCCTTTGTGCAAGGAAGGACCAGACCCTGTGCTGTGCACCAGGCTCTGTTTAAATGAGCAGCAAGCTGAGGCTGACTGCAGATCCTGGCTGGCTCAGCTGGNTTCCAATCCCTAATGATTCTATGATTCAACTCCCCTGCAACATGCCAGGACATCTCTAACCAGAACCAGATTGCCCACAGCCCCATCCAGCCTGAGCCTGAGTGGCTCCAGGGACGGGGCCTCCACCACCTCTGTTCCAGGGATCCCCCACCCTCAGATTAAAGAACTTTTTCCTCATGTCCAGCCTCAATCTGCCCTTTCCCAGGTTAAAGCCTTTGTGCAAGGAAGGACCAGACCCTGTGCTGTGCACCAGGCTCTGTTTAAATGAGCAGCAAGCTGAGGCTGACTGCAGATCCTGGCTGGCTCAGCTGGTAGAGTGTGGGACCCTGAATCCCAGGGTCATGGGTTTGACCCTGTGTAGGACCTCATATCTTGAGGCAGTCTGGGTACACTAGGTGCTGTAGGCTCCAGCAGAGGGGTTGGACTTAGATGATCTTTCAAGGTCCCTTCCAACCTGTAACGTTCTGTGATTTGTTCTGTGATTAGATCCACACTGTCACCTCATTCTGTTGTAGGCTTTTGACCAACGCCTTTGAGGAGCTGATTGCCTTCCAGCGTGCTCTCAAGGACTTTGTTTCCTCTGTTGATGCCACCTATGCCAAGCAGTATGAGGACTTCTACATCGGGCTGGAGGGCAGCTTTGGCTCCAAGCACGTGTCGCCGCGGACGCTGATGGCCCGTTTCCTCGGCTGCATAGTCTGCGTGGAGGGCATCGTGACCAAATGTGAGCCTGGGGGAAGACCCAGGGAGTTTGGGGGTGATGGGTCCAGGTGTTTGCTGCACATGATTTAGAGGCCACCAGGAACCATGATGCACCATGGCAAAGGGATCGGGGGCTTGGCAGACTGTTGGGGTGGTCTTTGAGCTCAGCCATTGTTGGCAGTGGGTTGTGTCCCAAGAGCAGCTCAGGACTGGACACCCTGTTGAGGCTGCTGACGGAAGGGTGGGACATCCCTGCTCCTAACTCGTGTTTTGTTCAACCTCAGGCTCTCTGGTTCGTCCAAAGGTTGTCCGGAGCGTCCACTATTGCCCAGCTACCAAGAAAACCATCGAGCGCCGATACACAGACATGACCTCCCTGGATGCCTTCCCATCCAGCACCATCTATCCTACAAAGGTGAGGAGAAGTAGCTGGTTCTTCTGGGGAGAGTGGGACAGCTCTGAGCTCAGGGCTCAAACCCTTACGTGCCTCTTCTCCATCTGTCAGTACAGTCCATGGATTAGAAAGAAGACCAGTCACTCATCCTGCTTGAGCAGGAGGGGTTGGACTTGATGACCCTTGGAGATCCCTTCCAACCTCTCATGATCTGTGTGAGAGTCCAAGGGAGCTACTAGGAACTTGTGAAGAAAGTGCCTGTTGGGCACAAGGCCACCAGTGCTACTAGTTCAGATGTTGGTTATGATTCTAGCTCTGCTGTAACCTGGTTTCTGCAGAGTGTTCGTAGAATCATAGAATGTTAGGGGTTGGAAGGGAGCTCTAGAGATCATCTAGTCCGTCTAGTTTTCTTCCAGGGGTGTTGATTCCTCTTGTTGCTTCTGGAACCCAGGTCAGCATGAGGATGTATGTGCTGTCTTGGAGAGTGCAGGCAGCCTTGGGTAGAGGGTTTGCTCTGTGTTTGGGAACAGAGGATGGTTGACCTGAGCTTTCACAGAATCACAGAACATTAGGGATTGGAAGGGACCTCGAAAGATCATCCAGTCCAATCCCCCTGCCGGAGCAGGGCCACCTAGACCAGGTTGCACAGGAACCTCATTGCACACAGCCTGCTCCATGGGGTTACCCCTGCCTGCAGTAGAGACAGGGCTTGGAGAGACTTCATGTGCCAGCAGTGGTGGGTGTTTAGACTGGGGAGCTGGTGATCCCCAGCCTCCATCTGTCCTGATAGAGCAACTCTTCCATGTTGGGTGATGTAGCCTGTCCCCAGAAGAGCTGACCCACCTCTTCTCCCTGTGTTCGTTCGTCCTCCAGGATGAAGAGAATAACCCTCTGGAGACAGAGTTTGGCCTCTCGGTCTACAAAGACCATCAGACCATCACTATCCAGGAGATGCCTGAGAAGGCCCCAGCGGGGCAGCTGCCACGCTCGGTGGATGTCATCTTAGATGATGACCTGGTGGACAAAGTGAAGCCTGGTGACCGCATCCAGGTGGTGGGGACCTACCGCTGCCTGCCAGGGAAGAAAGGGGGTTACACTTCAGGGACGTTCAGGTGAGGTGCCTTCTGTCTTGACTTTCTGGTCAGGTCTCACCTCTGGAAGATGAGATCTGGGGCAGGCAGGTGGCCACCGCATTGCTGGGTCTTGCAAATCACTCGGAAGTGTTTTGCACCCCAAGGTTGTTCCAGCCTCCTCCAGGAGGAGCGACCCCGGGGCAGTCCCTGCAGCATTGTTGCTGTGGGACTTGCAGAGCTGATCATGGCTGTGTCTCTTCTCCAGGACCATCCTCATCGCCTGCCATGTGAAGCAGATGAGCAAAGACATCCGGCCCCTCTACTCTGCTGCTGATGTGGCCAAGATCAAGAGATTCAGCAAGAGTCGCTCCAAGGTATTTGAAGCCGTACAGGTGGCTTCTCCCAGAGTGTGAGGTTTCAGCTAGAATCAGAGTCAGAGAATCACAGAATCATTAGGGATTGGAAGGGACCTCGACAGATCATCCAGTCCAATCCCCCTGCCACAGCAGGATCACCCAGACCAA
>VXBP01000105.1:230302-245971 GCA_013400115.1 Rhinopomastus cyanomelas | reverse complement strand
CCCCAGGATGCTGTTGGCCCTCTTGGCCACAAGAGCACATTGCTGGCTCATGGTCATCCTGCTGGCCACCAGGACCCCCAGGTCCTTCTAGAGCAGCTTTAAGGCTTGGTCGGTGGCTAAGGTGCTGTCTTGTGGGACTGTGACTAAGTTTTCAGCTCTCTTAGGGACTTTACTGGGTCTTCCACTCACATCAAGTCCAGTCATTAGCCCAGCACTGCCAGGTCACCGCTACCCCGTGTCCCTCAGCCCCACATCTCCGCAGCTTTTCACTCCCTCCAGGGGTGAGGACTCCACCACTGCCCTGGGCAACCTGGGCCAGGTTTTAGCCAACCAACCCTTTAGGGGAAGGGTTTGTAGTCAATCTGATTTAATCCTCCCCTGGTGCAACTTGAGGCTGCTTCCTCTGGTCCTGCTGCTTAGTACTGTGGAGACCAACCCCCACCTTACTTCAGCTTCCTTTCAGGTGGCTGTAGAGAGTGTGAAGGTCTCCCCTGAGCCTCCTGCATTCCAGGCTGCTCCACACCCAGTTCCCTCAGCTGCTTCTCACAGCACTTGTGCTCCAGACCCTTCCTCATCTCTTCCCCATCTCCTTGCCCTTTGGATGCTGCCCTTCTCCTGCAGAACTTCTGCAGGAGAAATACCTCCCTTTCCTCTTCAAACCCCAAGCCAGAAGGAGATATGGAGGGGAGAAAGGGTGTCTGCCCCTGGTCTCACTCTCACACCACCACATCATTGAGTGGAGAGGAGAAAGCCTTGCTGTCACAGGAGCTGCTGCATCCAATGCTTGCTTGAGTGACCATGGCAGGATGGTCTGGGGCTTCAGAGCCCCGTTGAGAGAGAACCTCTGGCAAATGGTCAGCTCCTTTTGAAGTACTTTTCATCCATGTGGTTCCACGATAGGAATAAGGTCCTTTTTAGCGCTGAAATGAACATGAAGAGTGAGTGCTCCTTGTTGTTCTTTGCTGTGGTCCACCTCACAGCCTGTTTTGTCTCTTCTGCCTTAGGACATCTTTAACCAGCTGGCAAGATCCCTGGCCCCCAGCATCCATGGGCACGAATACATCAAGAAGGCCCTTCTCTGCATGTTGCTCGGAGGGGTGGAGAAGGTCCTGGAGAATGGGAGTCGCATCCGAGGAGACATCAACATCTTGCTGATAGGTCTGGAAAGGCTGGGCAGAGGCACCTTCAGCTGGGGTTGGTGGGATGTGAGCTGAAGGAACATCTTTCTGAGCTTGGTTTCGCAGAGTAGTTGAAGTTAGGTGGGACCTTCAAGTGCTTCTGAACCAAGCGTGTGCACGGGACAGAGCCAGTGTCACTGGTAGATCAGGCTGCTTTGGGACTAGTTTTGAACATCTCCGTGGGGGTGGGATCTCATGACCTCCTTGTGTTTGACCATTCTCAGGGAGGGGTTTTATTCTCTGCCATCCTGTTAGTATTTCCACTGTTCCAGTTTCCAATCCATCCAGTTGTGTTTTCCAGTGTTCCCTGTTGCCCCTGGTCCCATCCCCCTGCACCTCTCCGAGCTCCAGCTGCATCTTCTCTCTTCCCTCCCATTTGGTTATTGAGGAAGGTGAGAAGATCAGACTGGTTTGGGTTGGAAGGGCCCTCTGAGATCAGCCAGTTCCTGCCTTGGGCAGGGACACCTCTCACCAGATCAGCTTGCCCAGAGCCCCATCCAACCTGGCCTTGAAGATCATGTCATCACCTTATGTTCTGAAGGCTGAACAAACCCACTGTGTCCCTGTTCTCCACCACCTGCTACTGCACAGGGGAGCCCCAAACTGGACAGAGTGTCCAGGTGATGGGCAGGTCCTGAATGTGATTGTCTCCATTTCAGGGGACCCCTCAGTGGCCAAGTCTCAGCTGCTGCGGTACGTGCTCTGCACCGCTCCCCGGGCCATCCCCACCACCGGCAGAGGCTCCTCCGGCGTTGGCTTGACGGCTGCTGTCACCACAGACCAAGAAACTGGTGAGGAGTGGGATGGTCCCTGCCCAGAGCTGTTGGAGAGGTGCTTCTTGACCCTTGGGGAAGGGACCCTGCAAGCCCCAGGGCTGCTCTTTGTTCTGTGGTGACACCTGCAGGACTTGCTCCATCCAGCAGCTTCGGGCAGTTATAGTGGCATTTTAGGGGTGTTTTCTCCACCTCTGTAGGTGGTTGTCTTCTCTTCTCGTGAGGGCTAGCAGCAGCCTGGATCTTGTGGTCTTCCTCATGAGTTTGCTCCTCATCCTAAGTGTCCTCCTTCTGCTGTTGAGTTGTGGAGGAGATCAGAATCACAGGATTGTTTAGGTTGGGAAAGACCTTTGAAGAGTCCAACAATGGATCCAGCACTTGAGCACTGAACCATGTCCCTCAGCACCACCTCTGCCTGTCTTCTAAGTGCCTGTGGGGGTGGTGAGACAGGTGGTCTGTGTGGTCTAGATGGTCGGGTAGTGAGGTGGGTCGTGAGGTGGCTGCAGGAGAGAAGCCAGAGAGTGGTGGTGAGTGGGACAGAGTCTGGTTGGAGGCCTGGATCTAGTGGAGTGTCCCAGGGGTCGGTGCTGGGACCGGTCCTGTTCCATCTAGTAATTGATGACTTGGATGAGGGATCAGGGGGCACTGTCAGCAGGTTTGCTGATGACACAGAGCTGGGTGCTGTCACCAACACCCCAGCAGGCTGTGCTGCCATTCAGCAGGACCTGGACAGGCTGGAGAGCTGGGCAGGGAGAAATGTAATGAGGTACAACAAGGGTAAGTGTAGAGTCTGGCACCTGGGCAAGAACAACCTCAGGGACCAGTATAGGCTGCGGACTGACCTGTTGGAGAGCAGTGGAGGAGAAAGGGACTTGGGGGTGCTGGTGGCCAGCAGGATGANAAGGACCTTCTTCCCCTTGAGGGTGACAGAGCCCTGGAAGGGGCTGCCCAGGGTGGTTGTGGAATCTCCTTCTCTGGAGATGTTTAAGACCCACCTGGATGTGTTCCTGTGTGACTTGGTCTGGGTGATCCTGCTGTGTCAGGGGGATTGGACTAGAAGATCTTTTGAGGTCCCTTCCAATCCCTAATGATTCTATGATTCTCTGACTCCACCACTGCCCTGGACATGCAATTCATAGACTCATCAAGAGTCTGGAGAAGTCCTTCAAGTCCAGCTGCCCACTCAACAACCCCCAGGCACTGAACCATTTCCCAGAACACGCTGTCTGCCTTCTCTCTGAACCCCTCCAGGGATGGTGCCTCCACCCTCTTCCTGGGCAACCTGAACCTGTCCTAGTGCAGCTTGACCCCAACCTGACGTGTCCTGTTGCTTCTTGGTGCAGGCTGGGAGGGTGCTGCTGCTCCCTGAGGCCCCACAGGAGTGACTCCGGGGTGGAGGGCGATGGCAGAGCGGGAGGTGCGTGGGGCTGCCGGGCCGTGCATGACCCCGGTTCTCGCGCCCCGTGCCAGGTGAACGGCGCCTGGAGGCCGGGGCCATGGTGTTGGCTGACCGGGGGGTGGTCTGCATCGACGAGTTCGACAAGATGTCGGACATCGACCGCACGGCCATCCACGAGGTGATGGAGCAGGGCCGCGTCACCATCGCCAAGGCGGGCATCCACGCCCGCCTCAACTCCCGCTGCAGCGTCCTGGCAGCCGCCAACCCCGTCTACGGCCGGGTGAGTGCTGGGGGCTGCTGGCCCTCCCGACAGGGATGGGTGCCAGCCGCTGTCTTCATGGATGAGGCAGCTGCTAGAACCCCAGAGAACCTCCAGAACCAGTGACTGGGATCCATGGAGAGGGAGTGAAGACCTAGTTTGTTGCTGCTCTCCTAGAGGAGGGTCTGGGGTTTCTACCCCTGTCAGGGGGTCTGGGGGGTTTCTGCTCCAGCTCAGTGCTGCCTGTTTTGGGGTCCTCAGCCTTGGTGTCTGACCTGGGGTCACGAGAAACATCTTCCTTGCAAATGAGAGACCTACACTCACCTTCCAGGAGGGGAGAAAGGAGGTCCTACTGCTGCAGCTGTCGGGCTGCCTGGATATCCATCCTCTAAGGCCTGGCCTGAGGACCTCCTCCCGGCCTCTCTGGCAGCCCAAGCTGTCCCACGAAGGTCTCCTGTGACTCCTGCTACCATCCTCTTGCAGTACGACCAGTACAAGACCCCCATGGAGAACATTGGCCTGCAGGACTCCTTGCTGTCCCGCTTCGACCTGCTCTTCATCGTGCTGGACCAGATGGACCCTGAGCAGGACAGGGAGATCTCGGACCACGTCCTGCGGATGCACCGCTACCGCAACCCCAACGAGCAGGATGGGGATGGTGAGTTCCTTGCAGCTGCAGCCTCCTCGCTGCTCGGTCTTGCCCTCCCTTGGTGGGATCCCCTCCAGCCTTGAGGGCAGCTCTGTGGGGTCGGTGCCCGTGGCTTTGTCGACGGGCTCCGGAGTCCAAAGGCCCGTTGTCTCTGCCTTTCCCTCTCCAGCCATGCCACTGGGCAGCTCCGTGGAGATCCTGGCTACGGACGACCCTGACTTCGTACAGGAGGAGGAGCACGAGCTCCAGGTGTATGAGAAACACGACGACCTCCTGCACGGGCCCAACCGCCGCAAGTGAGTCCATCCCGTGCACCCTGCAGCGCACCGGGGGTCTCCAGCCCGGCGACTTGGTGGGGTCGGCAGTGGCCCACGGTGGGAGGTGCGTGGCCAGGATGCCAGAGGGACCTTGCCATAGGCTTGCTGTCTCGTGCCAGGTGGGTGGGGAACATCTGGAGCCCATCCCGGGTACCTGCCTGCTTGCAAAGGGTAACACGCCGGCAGTCGAGCACCCCGTGTCTGTTCCCACCTGGGGGGACACGGGTGTGCCTGCGCTGCCCGCAGGGAGAAGGTGGTCAGCATGGAGTTCATGAAGAAGTACATCTACGTGGCCAAGATGATCAAGCCCATCCTGACCCAGGAGTCGGCGAGTTACATCGCGGAGGAGTACTCCCGCCTGCGCTCCCAGAGCCTCCTGAACTCGGACATCGCCAGGGTGAGCCCCGCGAGCTGCTCCCGCTGGGCCAGGAGCTGGGAGACTGGGGCACAGGCTCTCCTGGCCTCTCACGGGTGTTTTCCACTCCACAGAATCATTAGGGATTGGAAGGGACCTCCAAAGACCATCCAGTCCAATCCCCCTGCCACTGCAGGGTCACCCAGACCAAGTCACACAGTCAGTCTGGGTTAGAAAGGACCACCTGATCATCCAGTTCCAACCCCCCCACCATGGGCAGGGACACCCCACCCTAGACCAGGCTGGCCAGAGCCCCATCCAGCCTGGCCTTAAACACCTCCAGGGATGGGGCCTCCACCACCTCCCTTGGCAACCCATTCCAGGCCCTCACCACTCTCACAGTGAAGAACTTCCTCCTCACATCCACTCTAAATCTCCCCATCTCCAGCTTTGCTCCATTCCCCCTAGTCCTGTCACTACCTGACATCCTAAAAAGTCCCTCCCCAGCCTTTTTGTAGCCCCCTTCAGATACTGGAAGCAACAATAAGGTCACCTGGGAGCCTCCTCTTCTCCAGACTGAACAGCCCCAACTCTCTCAGTCTGGCCTCACAGGAGAGGTGCTCCAGTCCTCTGACCATCCTCCTGGCCCTCCTCTGCACTCGCTCCAGCACATCCACATCCCTCTTGTCATAAGGGCTCCAGGTGGGGTCTGACCAGAGTGGAGTAGAGGGGGAGAGTCACCTCCCTCGACTGGCTGGTCACACTGCTCCTGATGCAGCCCAGGATCCAGTTTGCCTTCCAGGCCACAAGTGCACACTGCTGGCTCAGGTTGAGCTTTGGTCCACAAGCCCCCCAAGTCCTTCTCCTTGGGGCTACTCTGCAGCCAGTCACTGCCCAGCCTGTACTTGTGCCTAGGATTGCCTCGACCCAGATGCAGGACCTTACACTTGGTCTTGTTGAACCCCATCAGGTTGGCCTGTGTCCACCTCTCCAGCCTGTCCAGGTCCCTCTGGATGGCATCCCTGCCCTCCAGCATGTCTGCTGCACCACACAGCTTGGTGTTGTCAGCAAACTTGCTGAGGGTGCACTCAGTGCCTCTGTCCATGTCACTGACAAAGATGTTGAACAAGACCGGTCCCAGGACCGATCCCTGAGGGACAAAGCTTGTCAGTGGCCTCCACTTGGACATGGATCCATCGACAACCACTCTCTGGGTGCGGCCATCAAGCCAGGTCTTTACCCATCTAGTGGTCCACCCATCAAAGCCACGTTCCACCAGCTTGGAGACCAGAATGTGGTGCAGACAGTGTCAAAGGCTTTGCTCAGGTCCAGGTAAATGAGTCCATGGACAGAGTCAACCTCACAGAGCCTTCTCATCCTGTTCCCCACCAGACCTCCCCCATCACAGCCCGTACCCTGGAGACCCTCATCCGCCTGTCCACAGCCCACGCCAAGGCCAGGATGAGCAAGACTGTTGACCTGCAGGATGCTGAGGCTGCTTTGGAGCTGGTGCAGTTCGCCTACTTCAAGAAGGTAGGGGAAAGGTGCTCAGGGGGGTCCTAGAGTTGCCTTCAGAAAGGCTGAGCACCCTGGGCTGCTGCTGGTAGGGTGATAACATGGGATGGGGCCACCATGGTAGACTCTTGGTCTCCTGAGGGTGGAGGAGGGGACTGAGTCCATTCCATCTTTGCCACACAGGTGCTGGAGAAGGAGAAGAAGCGCAGGAAGCCGGCAGAGGATGACTCTGACACTGAGAAGGAGGAGGATGAGGAGTCCCAGCCCAAGGAGGAGCGAGGAATGAGGAGGTAGGAGCCAGGAGTAAGGGGATGTTGTGCAAGGGACCAGCTGCTTCTGACTGCTGGCCTTGGGGAAGTGTGTTTCATGGATAACAAACTGGATGGGTGATCACATCTGTAGGTCCATGTCCACGTGGAGATGAGTAACGAGCGCTCCTCAGGGGTCCATGCTGCCACCAGAACTACTTAATAACTTCTGTGGACCTTCTAAGGTTCAGCAAGGCTGAGTGCAAGGTCCTGCACCTTGGTTTGGGGTGGCAGCAGAGGCTGGGGGATGGTTTCAGAGCAGCCCCATGCAGAAGCTCTTGGGAATGTTGGTGGGTCAGAAGCTGTCTGCATCTTAGGCTGCATCCAAAGCAGGAACAGGCTGCCCAGGGAGGTTGTGGCTGCTCCATCCCTGGAAGTGTTCAAGGCCAGGTTGGATGGGGCTCTGGGCAACCTGCCCCAGGTGAAGGTCTCCCCTAGGTGCCCCAGGTGAAGGTCTCCCCTAGGTGCCCCAGGTGCTCACTGCAGGAGGGTTGGACTAGATGACCTTTGAAGATGATCCTTTCCAACCCAAACCTTTCCATGATCCTATGACAGCCACAACCCTTGCGACTGCTGCCAGCCTGGAGTTTGGGCCCCGTGCCACGGTCAGTGGTTTGTGGCCAGAGCATGGCTTCCCAGCGAGCTGCAAGACATCTGGAGCTCGGGGCAGAGGGCTTTTGAGGTGCACAGTTCAGCTGGAGCAGGGGTGACCTCTTCTTTCTCCCACCCAGGAGGAAGAGGGCACGCGCAGGGGGTGAGGGGGACTCCTACGACCCTTATGACTTCAGTGATGCTGAGGAGGAGATGCCAGAGGGTGAGTCCTTGGGGTCTCAGTGGCCCCCAGCAGTGCTGATTCCTCCTGATAGATCTGGGGAGCAGCGATGCCTTGGGGTCCCTGGTGTCATGTGGCACCATCCAGCCCCACAGCTCGAGATGAACGTGATGTGGGGCAGGAGAGGTTTGGGTTTGGCATCGCCCACCCCATCCTCAGGCCAAGGGCTTCTGCTGTCCGAGCACTCGGGCAGCAGGAGGGCTGAAGGCAGCTCCTTCTGCTCCAGTCCAGGCACCCACTCCCAAGACACCCGAAGCCTCGGCCACGGGCGAAGCAAAGAAGCTGGAGCTGGCTGAGCCAAGGTGAGTGGGCGCTGGAGGAGGCATCTGTGCCTGCGTGTCCCACCCCACCCTGGTGGGGCAGAGCTGTTTGGTGCTGCCAGCTCCAGGTTTGGCTTCCCTGGAACAGGGAAGACCTGAGGCATCCTGAGCTGGGAAGGGAGAAGGAAGGGAGAAGGGCTTGTGTGTGGTCTCTGAGAGGATTCACTTCTCACCTTGCCTTACCAGGTTCAAAGCTTTCAAGGCTGCCCTTCTGGATGTCTTCAGGACTTCCCATGCCCAGTCTGTGGGTCTGAAGACCGTGATGGAGTCCATCAATCGTGACAACCCTGAGCCCTTCTCGCTGGCCGAAGTGAAGCTGGCGCTGGCCCACATGCAAGACGACAACCAGATCATGGTGTCTGATGACATTGTCTTCTTAATCTGAATCAAGTTCTGGTGGACTCTCGGTCTCGAGACTGTTTGTGTTTGCCTTCAGTTCTCTCCTGAACCCTTCACCTGGCTGAGCTGAGCTGTGAGGAGCTCAAGTCCGTGCACTTTACAGTCCCCCCTGAGCGTTGCTGGGAGCTCCAGGAGCTCTTCTACTCTCTTCCAACTGGAGGGATTGGGAGGAGGCTCTTTGCTGCAAAGAGCCACATGGCACAACTCCTGTTCAATGCTCTTGATGTGTTGGTTTTAGCTCAGGTGGTAGCAGTTCCAGCCTTTGAATAAAAAAAGCCCTGGGTTTAGGAATCCAACGTTCAGTAGCAGTGGTGCTGAGCAGCAGTGGGACCTTTTATCTTTCCCTTTTTCTTCTCCTTGTCCCTAGTTAGTTAGACCAGTTAGGTCTTCACCCTCTTGTCTCCCAGGTAGAGAAGCCTAATGCTTGTCCTGTTTGTGAGCGGCCTCTTCCTCCGCTCCTTCTAGGAAGATTCTGTTGGGTGATGGAGGAGCCAGACCTGCTCTACACCTTGATTTCTAGATCTCATGGACCTACTGGGAATTTTGACCCCAGGTGGGTGGGAGGGACCTGGGATGCTCAGGGCTGCCCAGAGGTGATGGTCCTGCTGTACAGACCCAACCCATTAGGTCTCCAGCTGCCCCTGCTTCAGTCTTGGGCTCGTGCCTTTGTGGATACCAGGACCTTTGTGCTTTTGTGAGTCTAATGGGGCCACCACAACTGGGAGGGGATGTAGCAAGGAAAGGTCAAAACTACAAGAACCTGGGATCCTCCATCCCCTGTGTGTCCTCCAGGCTGAGCTGCTGCAAAGCCTGGTGTCCTGTGGGAGCTACAAGCTGCTGGGGTCATACAACCCTTCCCTTGTTGAACCATCTCAGCTTCTGGGAACACACAGGTGACTGCTTCTTGGGAAAAGGCTGCTCCTGGAGACCAGCCAAGCTGCTGTGGGCTGGAGAAGCTGAACCTGAAGTCAGACCAGCCTCGACTGCCCGTGGTGCCAGAGCTGCTGAAGGTTTGGGATTGAGCATTTTGTTTGTAACTGGGTTTTTAATTCTTGGCCCTGGCAAGTTTGGGGTTAAACTTTGGAGATGGCTCTGATCAGCAGAGGGTCTGTTTGCCCTTGTCCCTGCCCATCTCTGGGTGCCTGTGCAGTTCATGCCCCTTGCTTCTGGGTGCCACCAGTATTGATTTGAATAAAACTGCTGATACTGTTCCCCCCCAGCCCCAGCTTGCTGCTTGGATTTAAACTGGGGATGTGACTCGGGGGGGGGACTGGACTGGATGGTCTTGTCCCTTCCAATCCCTCATGTTCTGTGATTCTGAGAGCTCTGCAGTCTTTTGGGGACCTGTGATGCTGTGGAAAGTCATCAGGATTCTTTGGGATCAGGGGGGATGTTGGACACGTCCCTCTGTCACCTGCAGCTGGTGGAGGTGAGTTAAACACAGATGGTCAGAGCTGGTCCTGAGCTGTGTGGGGCTGGGAGGGAAGCTGGGCCAGCATGTGCTGCTCCACCACCGTTGTGGCTCCCTGCTGGAGAGCCCATGGCTGGGACCAGTGGAGCCCAATGCACGCGGGTGCCTTTTCCAGGGTGTGTGTGGGGGGATGTTTTCCTAGCAGCTCATCCATGGGTGAAGGAACCAGCCTTTACCCTCTGGCAAGGTGCCTGGCCCTTCCTCCTGGCTGCTACTGGAAGCTCCCCAGTCATTTCTGCAGTTGTGACCCAGGAGGTGTCTCCATAAAGAGAACGAGGAGCTGCCCTCAGCTTGTGCCAGGGAGGGTTTAGGTTGAGTCTCGGGAGTAGTTTCTTTCCCAAAAGGGTTGTCAAAGCCCAGCCCAGGGTGGTGGTGGAGTCCCCATCCCTGGAGGGATTGAAAAGCCACGGAGATGTGGTGCTGAGGGACATGGGGTGGTGGTGACCTGGCAGTGCTGGGGGAGCGGTTGGACTCCATGAGCTTCAGGCTGGGCTGAGAGGAACTGAATGAGTTTCAACGAAAACAAATGTAGAGCCCTTCACTTGGGAAGGAATAATGGGAGGCACCACTCAGCAGAGCCTGGCTCCATCCTCCTGACACCCACCCTTCCATATTTATCAACATTAATGAGATCTCCCCTCAGCCTCCTCTTCTCCAAGCTCAAGACACCAGGGAGCAGTGAGGACATCTGGTGAGAGGGGCTTTTTGGAGCCTCCTCCTCCTGTCTCTCTGTTTTCCCCTGTCCTTGTGCCGAGGAGGTGGCTAACACTCTGTGGTGAGACACCAGGAGGAGCTGCAAGGTAGGTAAATCACAGGTTTCCAGACTTGTTTGGGTTGGGAGGGACCCTAGATATCATGGAGTTCCAACCTCCTGCCATGGGCAGGGACACCCTCACCAGCCCCCTGCCATGGGCAGCGACACCTCTCACCAGACCAGCTTGCCCAGAGCCCCATCCAACCTGGCCATGAAGGCTTCTGGGCCTGGAGCAGCCACAGCCTCCCTGGTCAACCTGTCCCATGATCTTGGAACAGGAGAGTGATCATGGAATTGAAGATGACTACTGGCCAATGCTCGAGGTCAGCACCTGGGGGGTCACTGGGAGCCAGTCCAACAAGCCATGGACGGCTAACGAGGCGAGAACACGGTCTCATTCAGTTACAAGCATCTGCACTGGTTTTACTGGTTGGTGGCAGCAGCTGTTTCATTATGACCACGGAGCTCTTCATGTGGTGGAGGACGAACCCATGGAGGCGTCTTCTGCACCGTCGTGTAACACCCGTTCTCCTCTTACAGTAACCGCTGACCAGGAACTCGCACCCAGCTCACCCAGGTTCTTACTCCTGACCTACTTTTCTCCTTCTCAACAAACCTCCTCCATGTGATCAGTTGGGGCCAGGCTCTTCAGCAGCAGCTGCTGTGACAGGACAAGGGCTGATGGGTTTGAACTAGAAGAGAGAGATTCAACCTAGACACAGGAATGAAATTGTTGACGCTGAGAGTGGTGAGAACCTGGCCCAGGTTGCCCAGAGAGGTGTTGGAAGTCACATTCCAGGTCAGGTTGGACTGGGCTTTGGGCAAGCTGATCTAGTTAGGAATCATGGAGTCATAGAATGTGTTGGGCTGGAAGGGACCTTTGAAGCTCATCTAGTCCAACCACCCTGCAACGAACAGGGATATCTTTGTCTTCATCTCTGGAGGTGCTCAAAAGACAGGTAGATGGAGCATTGAGGGTCTAGGGTTTGTGATTCTGTGATTCTAAGAACACAGGAATCACCTGGCTAGGGGACCTGCTCTGGCAAAGGGATTAGACTGGATGGTCTTTCCAGGTCCCTTCCAACCCCTAATGTTCTGTGATTCTGTGCTGATTAATAACCACTAGTTTAGGGAGATGTTGGGATGAGGGCTGGACTTGGTGACCCTGGAGGTCCTTTCCAGCCGTTGTGATTCTATGATCTTCAGCTACAGCAGGTTGCTCAGAGCCCTGCTGAGTCTGAATGTCCCTGCTCACTGCAGCAAGGGTTCAATCAGACAACCTTGAAGGTCCCTTCCATCTCGAACTGCTGCCTGGATCTGTGATTTTATGGTGGATGTGTTTGGTGTGGACAAAACCAGTTGGTGTTTCTCCAGGTAGACTTGCTTTAGCCTTGGTTCACAGCTGTTAGATGGCTCTAAGCTCCTGTGGTGATGCTCTAGCACCCATCAGCTTATCTGAAGAGCTCTTCTGCTGGTTTGAATTAGGAAGTAGCCACCTAAGAAAATGCTGAGGTGGCTAATGAGGGAAGTCTCAGCCTCTTGGGGAGGCGTGTGCCAGCACGTGGGGATCGCTTCTAGATACAGTGAGAGATGAGGGTGACTTCCTTCCAGTGGCATCGTTCTCAGAGGACAGGTGGTGGTTGTCAATATGAGCCTGGGTAGTGTTCAGCTGCTGCCTTTTGTGTTGAAGTAGGGGGTTGTCTCTTGTCTGGTGGTTGGACTGGATGATGTTTTGAGGTCCCTTCAAATCCCTCATGTTCTGTGGTTCTGTGATTCCCAGCAAGACAGGCTCTACTTCTGGTAAACAGTCAAATCACCGCTGGGAGCACACACAGCTCACAGCTGAACTTCCCCTCTGCTCTGCCCTGGTGACACCACATCTGGAGTGTTGTGTCCAGTTGTGGGCCCCTCAGTTCAAGAGGGATGTGGAGCTGCTGGAGAGGGTCCAGCGTAGAGCAATGAGGATGATGAAGGAGGTGGAGCACCTCCCTGATGAGGAGAGGCTGAGGGAGCTGGGTCTGTTGAGCTTGGAGAAGAGACTGAGGGGTGACCTCATGAATATCTATAAATATGTGAGGGGTGGGTGTCAGGAGGATGGAGCCAGGCTCTGCTCAGTGTCATCTAGTGATAGGACAAGGGGCAGTGGGTGTGAGCTGGAACAGAGGAGGTTCCATATCAATGTGAGAAGGAACTTCTTCATGGTGAGGGTGATGGAGCCCTGGAAGGGGCTGCCCAGGGGTGTTGTGGAGTCTCCTTCTCTGGGGATGTTTAAAACCCACCTGGACATGCTCTTGTGTGACTGGATCTAGGAGATCCTGATGTGTCAGGGGGACTGGACTAGATTGTCTTTTGACTGGATGATCCCTTCCGATCCCCAATGTTCTGTGACTCTGTGAACATCAGCCTTTGCTAAAATCCTATCTTGGTTTGGTTCCTCTTGCAGCACCAGACCCTGACCCTGGATGCCTACCTGAGCATTTCTGACTCTGATTTGTAGCTCGAGGTTCCCTTCAGGGACTCAGTTTTACAACCAGAAGGAGAAGACAGCTGTAGGCACATCACAGTCCTGCAGAGTCTTCCTGTAGCCTGCTGGGCTAAGCCATCTGCAGTCACAGGTTGGTGTTACAGAGTAGATGTTCAAAAACCAGGTAGCTGTGGCCCCAGGGGACAGGATTTAGTGGGCAGGGTGGGGTTGGGTTGATGGTTGGACTTGGTGATCACAGAATCACTCCAAAGATCATCCAGTCCAATCCCCCTGACACAGCAGGATCACCTAGACCAAGTTGCACAGGAACATGTCCAGGTGGGTTTGAAACATCTCCAGAGAAGGAGACTCCACAACACCCCAGGGCATCCCCTTCCAGGGCTCTGTTATCCTCACTTGGAAGAAGTTCCTTCTGATATTTATATGGAACCTCCTCTGTTCCAGCTGACACCCACTGCCCCTTGTCCTATCATTGGGTGCCCCTGAGCAGAGACTGGGTCCATCCTCCTGACTCCCACCCTTCACATATTTATCAACATTCATGAGGTCACTCCTCAATCTCCTCTTCTCCAAGCTCAGGAGACCCAGCTCCCTCAGCCCTTCCTCATCAGGGAGCTGATCCCCTCCCTCCATCATCTCTGTGTCTCTGCACTGGGCTCTCTCCAGCAGCTCTGTGTCCTTGTGGACACACTCCGAGTGTCCCAGAACTGGACACAACATTCCCGATGTGGTCTCACCAGAGCAGAGTAGAGGGGGTGGAGAACCTCTCTCCATCTGCAAACCACCCCACTTCTGATCCACCCCAGGATGCTGTTGGCCTTTTTGGCCACAAGAGCCCGTTGCTGGCTCCTGGTTGTCCTGCTCTCCACCAGATCCCTTTCTCCTCCACTGCTCTCCAACGCAATGGAGAGACTTCTTGCCTTCCCAGGAAGGCTTCTCTGGAAGGGAAGGAGGATGCCACAGAGTTATTTATTGGCTTTTTATTACTCAAAGATAAATAGATCCAGCTACCTCCTCACCAGCTGTTCCCCAGCATAAATAGAATTCCATAAATAGGTATTTTTAAAGAATAAAGATGCGTAAAGCCTTCCCATTACTTCTTCCAACTAGCACTCAGAGGGGTCTGGACTCACAGAGTTTGGGACTTTGGAGGGAAATGTTTTTCCTAAGACCTGAGATTTCCTAATGTTTAATATATTGTGGTAGATTCTAGCTGGTCCTTACAACCTGAATCAGGAGATGTGGTTCTGCTGCTGTTGGTCAAGGAAGGTCTCCTCTGTGTCTGCCTTTACGCCTGGTGTCGGATCAAGGGAGTGACACACGTGCAGCCCACGGTGATGACTTTCTTCTCCAGCTGGAAGGACTGGTGGCAGCCCTTCTGCTCCCTCCGGAGGACGAGGATCTCCTGTTTGATGGGGACCGAGTTGACGCTGTGGTCCAGCTGCCCCTTCGAATTCACGCACCGCGAGTGGCGGCACTTGGCATCGGCGATCACCCGGGGGTAGCGGTTGTGGTCCTCGTCCATCCTGAAATTGGGCAGGAAAGGGTTTGAGATGGAAGTGCTGCTGACTCCCCAGAAACAGGGGAGAGGTTGTGCTGTTAGGGGGTCCCTGTATCTCCTCAGAGATTGCCTGTGAAGGGGCAGGAGACCCTCCCCTACTGTAGCTTGCTAAGTACGTAGGTCCTGTAGGTTTCTAAGTGTAAGATGTGCCAGGACTGCAGATGTGGAGCTTAGGGACATGGTTTAGTGGTGGTCTTGGCAGTGCTGGGTCAGTGATTTGACCTGATCATAGAATCACAGAATTCTTTTGGCTGGAAAGTCTTTTAACATCATCAAGTCCATCCATTAACCCAATTATCCCAAGCCCACATCTAAACCCTGAGCTCCAGCTGTATGTGACCTTGAAGCACATCCATGGATGATGATTGACCTTAGAGACCTTTTCCAATCTAACCAGTCCCAATTATCCCAAGCCCACATCTAAACCCTGAGCTCCAGCTCTACATGACCTTGAAGCACATCCATGGATGAAGATTGACCTTAGAGACCTTTTCCAATCTAACATCCACTCCATTCGGTTGTTCTATGGTTCTGTGTGCAGTCACAGAACCATAAGTCTTCTTCTTTGCAAAGAACTGGCTTCAGATAGCCATGGGCTTTTAAAGTCTGATTATAGATGATCTGAGCTTCCCAACACATCAGTCTGACTGAGGGATCCAAAGACCTGCAGCCCCCGACTAAGACATGAAACATTTGTAGGTCCCAGTGCTGATGTTCTCAAACCACCACTGAGTTGGGGGCAGTGGTAGCCCTCGGAGGTGTTTTCTCTGATGTCTCAGGTGAAGAAGGCTCTTGAAGACAAGGCTTGCCCCAGGACACCAATAAATCCATTAAATGCTTTCTGTGAGTCGGCCTTTCTGGAGGTTGCTTTGTGCTCCTTCCCACGCTGGTTCACTTTTAAGGAGATGTTTCAAAAAGGCATCTTTCATGGATTGCAGAGACCCTCCTGTTTCCCAAACCTCTCAAAAGTGGGAATTAAGATGAGGGCATAGTCTCAGCATCATTCTTGACCACTGCAGCCAGAGTATTTCTAGATCATAGAATCATCAGGGACTGGAAGGGATCTCAAAAGATCATCCAGTCCAATCCCCCTG
>VXBP01000105.1:206032-230241 GCA_013400115.1 Rhinopomastus cyanomelas | reverse complement strand
AGGGGAGAAGAACCTCTCTCCATCTGCTAACCACCCCCCTTCTGATCCACCCCAGGATGCTGTTGGCCCTCTTGGCCACAAGAGCACATTGCTGGCTCCTGGTCATCCTGCTGGCCACCAGGACCCCCAGGTCCCTTTCTCCTAAAGTGCTCTCCAACAGGTCAGTCCCCAGCCTACACTGGTACCTGGGCCACCACAGGATCCCCCAGACCAAGTCGCACAGACAGGTGCCAAGCCCATACCTGTAATCCCATGGGGCCAGGGAGCGGCTGCTGACATCTAGAGTCCCTTTGACATCCTGGTTCGTGTTGCTGATGCTGATGTTGACTCTCACAGTTTGAGGGAATCTGGAGTCTCTTGGGGTCGGGCATCCAGCAAACGCTTGCTTGAGGAGACTCCCTGACTTGACTCCAGGCGGTACCACCTTCCCGTAGGCAGAACTGATGGCTGATGGCACCACCAGCAGCGTGAAGAGCAGAGAGCTGACCTGAGGACACAAGGCAGGTACCACAGATGTGACACAGCCCAGGGCAGTGATTCTGCTGTGTGACTGGGAAATGCACCTACAGTCATCCTGGCTGGTAGCTCAAACAGCTTGAGGTCATGATCAGGATGAAGTGATTGTCAAAGCAAAGTGCTCCACATCCATCTCACTTTCCTTAACTGATCCTTGCAGTCCTGGCAGGGCTGGTAGCACTCAAGTTGTAATTTGGTGATAAAGAATTTAAATTACAGAAAAGGGATGTGGAGCTGCTGGAGGGAGTCCAGCGCAGGGCAACGAGGATGATGGAGGAAGTGGAGCACCTCCGTGATGAGGGGAGGATGAGGGAGCTGGGTGTCTTGAGCTTGGAGAAGAGGAGACTGAGGGGTGACCCATTAATGTCTATAAATATGTGAAGGGTGGGTGTCAGGAGGATGGAGCCAGGCTCTGCTCAGTGTCATCTAGTGATAGGACAAGGGGCAGTGGGTGTGAGCTGGAACAGAAGAGGTTCCATATAAATATCAGAAGGAACTTCCCAATGAGGGTGATAGAGCACTGGAAGGGGCTGCCCAGTGGTGTTGTGAAGTCTTCTTCTCTGGAGACCTTTGAAACCCAACTGGATATGTCCTTGTGTGATTTGGTGTGGGTGATCCTGCTGTGTCAGGGGGATTGGACTGGATGATCCTTTGAGGTCCCTTCCAATCTGTAATGATTCCATGATTAGTGATTGAAAGGGACCTCGAAGACCATCCAGTCCAATCCCCCTGCCACAGCAGGATCTTCTAGATCAAGTCACACAGGAACACGTTCAGGTGGGTCTTAAACATCTCCAGAGAAGGAGACTCCACACTCCCCCTGGGCAGCCCCTTCCAGGGCTCTGTCACCTTCACAAGTTTTATAGGACACAACAGAAAAAGTGAAGCTTTATAGGATACACCAAAAAACCCCTCTCAGGTTGAGTTGTCAAAGTACTTCTTGACTCAGAGAACGTTGCACTACCCCTGTTCCTTAAGGTACCCACCGTCTCCTTGCTGCCTCGTACCGGTGCCATTCAAAAGTCTCCCATTTTAGTTATTTTCAATAATTAATGGTTCAAACAAGCATTTTAAAGCACAGCTTCCCTTTCTTGACAGCCCTCTCTTAGGACTTCAGTGCGTCCCTGTCAAACTAGGGGAGGGTGCGAAGAGCAAGCAAGTCCTTACCAGAGAAGCACGAAGGACTGGAGACATCTTCCTTCCTTCTTTCCTTCTCTCACTGCGGCTGGTGCTTGTGCTGGGCTGTGTCGAGCTGGAGGTGTTGGGGCACAGTTGCTGCTGGACTTTTTATAAGGGCTTCTGTGCTGTCCTAGTTATTCTGGAGTAGGTGTTTTTTTCCCAACCTTAGCTGTGGTTTCTGACCATAACTCACACGGTGCTGGTGTATAGATTCCATTAACGCTTGTGGAAGACAGGATATGGGCTCACCCTCTCTTCGATGATGTCATGGCTCTAGCCATGTCACTCAGGCAGTGGCAGGACTCAATGACACTAGAAAACCACCAAGAAATGGGCACAGACTGCAGAAAGCTGCTGCAAACTCACAGTTTTCGTCGGGGTCTGCAGCCATCACGTAGCCAAACACCAGCTGATGCACTTCGTGGTCTTGGCTTGCGATGCCGTAGTCACCAAACCCATTGATGCCACTGGCACTGCCAGGAAAGATCTGTCTGCTTCTGGGGCAGTCTGCTCCCCCAGGGGGATTGGACCAGATGATCTTCTGCGGTCCCTTCCAACCCTGAACACTCTGCGAGTCTGTGATGTCTTTTCACCCTCAACTGCTGGACATCCAGTCCCCATCCAGTTGCTCTCCCATTCTTGCTATGTACAGTCACCAGTTTTGATATCTAAGGAGCTTCTCAGGTTCCTATTTTTTCACCCAATTTCCTAGTCTGGATCATAGAATCATAGAATCATTAGGGATTGGCAGGGACCTCAAAAGATCATCTGGTCCAATCCTTCTGCTCTTGTCAGCACCTCAGGTGTGACAGGTCAGGTTTGATCAGGGTGCTTTGTGATAGTGAGTTCTCCAAATCAGTAGCTCTCCATCTGGGAGCTAAAAGAAGCCAACAGTGGTGAGACTGGTTTTGAGTTTGTCACCTTTTTGTTCCACTTTGGGCTCTTGTGCTGTGAGACAGGGCTCTGATCCTAAGTGAAGGGGTCTGCAGCCTGTGACAGGTGATGGAGGTAGTTAAACCTCTAGTTCTCAAGTCAGGGAGAGGACAGAGGGGTTCAAGAGGAACCTTGCGATGGCTGTGAGATGCAAAATGACTCTTGCAAACAGGAGAACTGGAAGAAACTGCAGGGATTGTTGTGTCCCAAGTGCAGGACCCAGCACTTGGCCTTCTTCTCCCCCTCTACTCTGTCCTGGTGAGACCACATCTGGAATGTTGTGTTCAGTTCTGGGCCCTTCAGTTCAAGAAGGACACAGAGCTGCTGGAGAGAGTCCAGCTTAGAGCAACAAGGATGATGAAGGGAGGGGAGCACTTCCCTTATGGAGAAAGGCTGAGGGAGCTGGGTCTGTTGAGCTTGGAGAAGAGGAGATTGAGGAGTCACCCCGTGAATGTTGATAAATATGGAAAGGGTGGGTGTCAGGAGGATGGAGCCAGGCTCTTCTCAATGTCATCTAGCAGTAGGACAAGGAGCAATGGGTGTCAGCTGGAACAGAGGAGGTTCCACATCAATATGAGAAGGACCTTCTTCCCAGTGAGGGTGACAGAGCCCTGGAAGGGGCTGCCCAGGGGGGTTGTGGAGTCTCCTTCTCTGGAGATGTTTAAGACCCACCTGGATGTGTTCCTGTGCGACTTGGTCTAGGTGATCCTGCTGTGTCAGGGGGGTTGGACTAGATGACTTTTTGAGGTCCCTTCCAATCCCTGATGGTCTGTGATTCTGTGGTTCATACAATTGGCCTTGACCCACTGACCCAGCCTGTGCAGATCTCTCTGTGGAACCTCCCCACAGATTCTCTGTCTTTGTGAGACCAATCCACTGCAGATATGAGGAACCCTGCTCCATGTGGGTTGAGACATGAAATGTGTAAATCCCTGTGTTTGAGGAATCAACTCCATTCAGCATGACCACAGTCAGGATCCCACCTCCTCCATCCAACACCGTGTGGGTTAGGACCTCTTCTCCCATTTGGGGCTGCTCTTCTGGATTTTCACTAACATGTTGTATAAGAGGGTTGCAGACACAGAGAGGCTGGACTTCAAGAAGCCTTCAAGGCTCTTTCCTCTTGTGACTTTGGGTCACTGTGATTGCTCCAGCTTATAGCCACTGCCTTAGTGTCTGTCTTCTTCTTAGGGAGATGTCCTGAAAGCTCACTAAAGGCCATCAGCTTGACCTCCAAAGAGATGTTGCCTGCAAGCCTGGATGTCTCCATTCATTCCCTCATCTGCTCTCAGGGATAAAACTCAGTAAGTATTTTGGTCACTGGGCTTTGTGGGCTGCTCTGGGACAGGGTGTTCTTGTGGCATCATTCAGTGTCTGCTGAGGGCTCAGAGCTCTGCAGTTACTCAGCAGCAGAGCAGGGATGAGACAATTTTGGATAGAGCAGATCTTGGACCAAGGACTAGAAACTTGATGCTTCTTGCAGGCAAAAATCTCAACCACCACTGTCTCACGGTGTCTTCTGCCCCTGGGCAAATACTTCTGGGCCCCTCAGCTCAAGAGGGACATGGAGCTGCTTGAGGGAGTCCAGCCACAAAGATGATGAAGGGAGTGGAGCATCTTCCTGATGAGGAGAGGCTGAGGGAGCTGGGGCTCTTGAGCTGGGAGAAAAGGGAGACTGAGGGGGTGACTTCATTAACTGATAAATATTTGAGGGGTGGGTGTCAGGAGGATGGAGCCAGGCTCTGCTCAGGGGCACCTAGTGATAGGACAAGGGGCAGTGGGTGTCAGCTGGAACAGAGGAGGTTCCACATCAATGTGAGAAGGAACTTCTTCCCAGTGAGGGTGCCAGAGCCCTGGAAGGGGCTGCCCAGAGAGGATGTGGAGTCCCCTTCTGTGGAGATGTTTCAAACCCTCCTGGCCATGTTCCTGTGTGACTTGGTCTAGGTGATCATGCTGTGTCAGGGGGACTGGACTGGATGATCTTTGAAGGTCCCGTCCAATCCCTGATGTTCTGTGAAAGACCTGATGATGTAAGTGATGAGGACAATTCCATGTCACCCAAGGAAAGACCCCCCACCTGGGGCTCAAAGAGAGGGGGAGGCTGAACTCTGTTAGGCTGCAGCTCCCAGGATAATGAAGCTGATTGCTGTGAACTCTGAGACACAGTGACCTGGCTGCTGCCATCTCTTCTGCTGCGGTTCCTGGAGACAACGTGGGCGATGGGCAGACACAAGGCTGTTGGTGCTGCTTGGAGGCTGCACTTCAGAGAGATTCTTTGCAATGGCTGGTGGCCTTCTGGAACGTTCTCTAACGTTTCCTTCTTGGAAATGACTCCGGGCACTTTGCTCCCGCAGGGTAGGACGTGCTCCATGGGGTGACACTTTGAGGTCAAACCTGCTGCTTTCCTCTTCTCAGATCTGACTCAGGGGGTCTTCCAAGGCGAAAACGACGCGGTAAGGTGAGTCTTTCTAGCCCATCTTTATTGTCTACATGCCAATCCCAGTTCCACTCACCTCATGGCTTCCAAAGGAGGGTGAAAACACGGGCAGAGCTCAGCCTGTGGTCTCTGGGATGGTCATGACCTACATCAGCTCCTCTCGAAGATGCTGACGCTTGAAAAGTCACGTGTACAGCTCGGTTCCCCTCGCAGCGGTGCGCAGGTCAGAGGAAACGCTTCCCTCAGAAGGGGTTTTCTCTAGGGCCCTTTACTGACACATCCATCCAAAGTGGGTCAGCTCCATTTCCAATTTTAGAAGCAAGAAACAGATCTGAAGAGCCTGCAAGGCGGCGGGAGGTCGGGTTCGATCAGCCTGCCCCTAGATCCCGGCTCGGCGGCTCTAAGTGTGTCAGTGGGTTGGGTTACCCCGGTGCTTGGAAGGTGAACGATTAACCGCTCGAACGGGGTTGCGATGGTGACAACAGACTTTCCATGGTTTGTTTTGGGCTGTCACCGTGCTCCTTTGCAGGTGTCACAGAGTTGGGCGTCAGGAGGATGGAGCCAGGCTCTGCTCGGTGGCATCTGGTGATGGGACAGGGGGCAGTGGGTGTCAGCTGGAACAGAGGAGGTTCCATATGAATATGTGAGAAGTTTGGGTGTCAGGAGGATGGAGCCAGGTTCTTCTTGATGTCATCTAGTGATAGGACAAGGGGCAATGAGTGTGAGCTGGAACAGAGGAGGTTCCACATTTATATGAGAAGGAACTTCTTCATGGTGATTGTAACAGAGCACTGGAAGGCGCTGCCCAGGGGGGTTGTGGAGTCTCCTTCTCTGGAGACATTTAAGACCCACCTGGATGTGTTCCTGTGGGACTTGGTCTAGGTGATCCTGCTGTGTCAGGGGGATTGGACTAGATGATCTTTCGAGGNGTTACTCAGCAGCAGAGCAGGGATGAGACAATTTTGGATAGAGCAGATCTTGGACCAAGGACTAGAAACTTGATGCTTCTTGCAGGCAAAAATCTCAACCACCACTGTCTCACGGTGTCTTCTGCCCCTGGGCAAATACTTCTGGGCCCCTCAGCTCAAGAGGGACATGGAGCTGCTTGAGGGAGTCCAGCCACAAAGATGATGAAGGGAGTGGAGCATCTTCCTGATGAGGAGAGGCTGAGGGAGCTGGGGCTCTTGAGCTGGGAGAAAAGGGAGACTGAGGGGGTGACTTCATTAACTGATAAATATTTGAGGGGTGGGTGTCAGGAGGATGGAGCCAGGCTCTGCTCAGGGGCACCTAGTGATAGGACAAGGGGCAGTGGGTGTCAGCTGGAACAGAGGAGGTTCCACATCAATGTGAGAAGGACCTTCTTCCCAGTGAGGGTGCCAGAGCCCTGGAAGGGGCTGCCCAGAGAGGATGTGGAGTCCCCTTCTGTGGAGATGTTTCAAACCCTCCTGGCCATGTTCCTGTGTGACTGGATCTAGGGGATCCTGCTGTGTCAGGGGGACTGGACTGGATGATCTTTGAAGGTCCCGTCCAATCCCTGATGTTCTGTGAAAGACCTGATGATGTAAGTGATGAGGACAATTCCATGTCACCCAAGGAAAGACCCCCCCACCTGGTGCTCAAAGAGAGGGGGAGGCTGAACTCTGTTAGGCTGCAGCTCCCAGGATAATGAAGCTGATTGCTGTGAACTCTGAGACACAGTGACCTGGCTGCTGCCATCTCTTCTGCTGCGGTTCCTGGAGACAACGTGGGCGATGGGCAGACACAAGGCTGTTGGTGCTGCTTGGAGGCTGCACTTCAGAGAGATTCTTTGCAATGGCTGGTTGCCTTCTGGAACGTTCTCTAACGTTTCCTTCTTGAAAATGACTCCGGGCACTTTGCTCCTGCAGGGTAGGACGTGCTCCATGGGGTGACACTTTGAGGTCAAACCTGCTGCTTTCCTCTTCTCAGATCTGACTCAGGGGGTCTTCCAAGGCGAAAACGACGCGGTAAGGTGAGTCTTTCTAGCCCATCTTTATTGTCTACATGCCAATCCCAGTTCCACTCACCTCATGGCTTCCAAAGGAGGGTGAAAACACGGGCAGAGCTCAGCCTGTGGTCTCTGGGATGGTCATGACCTACATCAGCTCCTCTCGAAGATGCTGACGCTTGAAAAGTCACGTGTACAGCTCGGTTCCCCTCGCAGCGGTGCGCAGGTCAGAGGAAACGCTTCCCTCAGAAGGGGTTTTCTCTAGGGCCCTTTACTGACACATCCATCCAAAGTGGGTCAGCTCCATTTCCAATTTTAGAAGCAAGAAACAGATCTGAAGAGCCTGCAAGGCGGCGGGAGGTCGGGTTCGATCAGCCTGCCCCTAGATCCCGGCTCGGCGGCTCTAAGTGTGTCAGTGGGTTGGGTTACCCCGGTGCTTGGAAGGTGAACGATTAACCGCTCGAACGGGGTTGCGATGGTGACAACAGACTTTCCATGGTTTGTTTTGGGCTGTCACCGTGCTCCTTTGCAGGTGTCACAGAGTTGGGCGTCAGGAGGATGGAGCCAGGCTCTGCTCGGTGGCATCTGGTGATGGGACAGGGGGCAGTGGGTGTCAGCTGGAACAGAGGAGGTTCCATATGAATATGTGAGAAGTTTGGGTGTCAGGAGGATGGAGCCAGGTTCTTCTTGATGTCATCTAGTGATAGGACAAGGGGCAATGAGTGTGAGCTGGAACAGAGGAGGTTCCACATTTATATGAGAAGGAACTTCTTCATGGTGATTGTAACAGAGCACTGGAAGGCGCTGCCCAGGGGGGTTGTGGAGTCTCCTTCTCTGGAGACATTTAAGACCCACCTGGATGTGTTCCTGTGGGACTTGGTCTAGGTGATCCTGCTGTGTCAGGGGGATTGGACTAGATGATCTTTCGAGGTCCCTTCCAGTCCCTAATGGCAAGATGAGAGGGTCTCACGCGTGAAAACACTTCATGAAGTGGTTCCATCAGGTGTCAATGATAGAAATGAAACCCTTGCACGTCTGGTTCCAAGTTTTCTCAGCTTCCAGATAAATATTTTTCATTTCTTCCTGGTCAGAAGTGAAAATAAAAGTGGGAAACTCTTTTTTCCAATGAGATTGGAGTTTGCCCCATGGGATTTGTTTTATTCTGATGCTTAGCTGACTCCCAGATGGAGATCTGAAAGCTGGGACATGAGCAAAAGTCCACTGCAACAAAGAATAAGGGATTATCTAAAGATGTTTGGGCTCCCTGTTGCTGTCCTGCACTCATCAGCTCTTTCCAAATGTCCTCTGGAAGTTCCACTTGCTGCAGGCTGAAGTCTTTATTTCATCTGGTAAAACTGGAAGACATCAGTTTCTCAAAGAGGGGACTCTGGGCTTTGAGACATGAGAATCACCCCCTGACTCCAACAGGACAACCAGATGAGGGGTGATGCTGTTCACAAAGGTATGTGTGCAGCTGTCTGAAGGTGAGACAGGAGAGACCCCAGGATGTGGGACACGGAAATTCCTCACCCCTTGCTCTGAAACCCCTTCCATGAGGACGACAACGAGCTCTGCAGCTTGGTGTGATGACTCTGTCTTCTGTAGGGAGCCTAGTGCTCACGAGGATCTGACCCTGAAATCTTCAACCACATCTGGACAGAGACCAAAGCAGAGGGAAGCTGAGTCAACAGTGTTGAACAGCAGCAGCCTCCCTGCAACTGCAGCTCTTGTCTGCAAGAGCCAGTTACTGGGCTGTGACGATGCCCAAGTGTTCAGCATCACAGAACATGGGGGATTGGAAGGGACCTCCAAAGATCATCCAGTCCAATCCCCCTGACACAGCAGGACCACCTAGACCAAGTCACACAGGAACATGTCCAAGCAGGTTTTAAACCTCTCCAGAGGAGGAGACTCCACAACCCCTCTGGGTAGCCCCTTCCAGGGTTGTGTCACCCTCACTGGGAAGAAGGTCCTTCTGATGTTTATATGGAACCTCCTCTGTTCCAGCTGACACCCACTGCCCCTTGGGAGCTGCCTTGTGCTACTCAACAGGGGGGAACAAGATTCTTCACTGTGTGGGACATCCCACAGCACCTGAGGAACTGGCTCCCTGCTTCGATATTGGTGCAAGAAGCTGTAGGAAGGGGGCTCACGTGAAGCACTGTCAGTGGCAACTACCAAAACACCAGCCCTTAGTCAGCGGCTTCGTGGCCACCAACTTATGCTCCACCACCCACAGCTTTCCAACCAAAGGATGCTCAGAAAAGTAGTTTAACCTCTGATGTACCCACGGTACCTCCATCGCAGGGCTTATGCTCCAGGCAGGTTTGGGGACTGACCTGTAGGAAAGCAGTGGAGGAGAAAGGCACGTGAAGGTCCTGGTGGCCAGCAGGATGACCGTGAGCCAGCACTGTGCTCTTGTGGCCAAGAGGGTCAACAGCGTCCTGGGGTGGATCAGAATGGGGGTGGTTAGCAGATCAAGAGAGGTTCTTCTCCCACTCTACTCTGCCCTGGTAGTTGTTGTGTCTAGTTCTGAGTCCCTCAGTTGCAGAAGGACACGGAGCTGCTGGAGGGTGTCCAGCACAGAGCAATAAAGATGATGAAGGAGGTGGAGCACCTCCCTTATGAGGAAAGGCTGAGGGAGCTGGGTGTCTTGAGCTGGGAGAAGAGGAGACTGAGGGGTGACCTCATTAGTGTCTATAAATATGTGAAGGGTGGGTGTCAGGAGGATGGAGCCAGGCTCTGCTCAGGGGCATCTAGTGATAGGACAAGGGGCAGCGGGTGTGAGCTGGAACAGAGGAGGTTCCACATCAATGTGAGAAGAAACTTCTATCCCAATGAGGGTGGCAGAGCCCTGGAAGGGGCTGCCCAGGGGGGTTATGGAGTCTCCTTCACTGGAGATGTTTAAGACCCACCTGGATGTGTTCCTGTGTGACTTGGTCTGGGTGACCCTGCTGTGTCAGGGGGATTGGACTGGATGATCTTCCAAGGTTCCTTCCAATCTCTAACGTTCTGTGATCCTGTGGATGCTGTGATAAGGCAGCTACAGGAACAAAGTCCTTTCTACTGTGGCCATTTGCCTGCTGACAGGCAAAAACCTGGACATCCTGGTCCTTCATCACCTCGTTTTAAGAAATCCAGCTCTTTTCTTTCTTCCCCTGCAGAGAAATGACTCCTGGCCTCCAAATTCAGAGAGAGTCAGGATTTAGGAGTCTTCTAGAAGAACTGACTCAGACCGGTTTTGCTGAGAGCTGCAGATGAGCAACAGGGAGACTGGTTTTTAAGGGCTTTCACCTAGTTGGGCTCTGAGTTGACTCTTTTGGTTTTAAATAAGAAAAGGAAATGGATCTTGTTTCCCCAGCCCTATGCAAATGGTCACCACCAGGCAGGGCAGTTTCCAGAACTATCCCAGGCAGAGGTTTCAGAGAATAACCTGAAGGTCTCCTCCTCCAACACGTGTGGTGAGGTGGGGGCTATGGGTGGGCAACAGGAGCCTGCTGTCCTCTTTCAAGCTGAGTGATGCCTCTCAACCAGATCTTGTCCTTTCTGTGCTGATGTCATGGGTGCTTGAGGAGCGGAGTGAATAGGGGTGTGCCATCTCGTGATTCCACGATCTTGTGGTGTTGGTGAGAAGAGGAGGGTCCTACCTGATCTTTCACAGAGTTACTGAGGCTGGAAAAGCCCTCTGAGCTCATCCAGCCCAGCCCAGGACCTAACATCACCCCAGTGGCCAGATCCGGGCACTAAGGGCCACAGCCAGGCTGGCCTTCAACACCTCCAGGGAGGGTGACTCCACCACTGCTCCAGGAAGTCCATTCCAGGGTCTCATCCCCCTTTCCATGAGGAAGGGCTTCCTAACATCCAACCTAACCCTCCCCTGGTGCAGCTTCAGGCTCTGCCCTCTCGTCCTGTCACTAGCTGCCTGGAGAAGAGCCCAACCCCCCCCTGACTGCAACCTCCCTTCAGGTAGTGGTAGAGAGGGAGAAGGTCCCCCCTGAGTCTCCTCTCCTCCAGGCTAAACACCCCCAGCTCCCTCAGCCTCTCCCCATCAGCCTGTCCCTCCAGCCTCTTCCCCAGCTTCATTGCTCCTCTGGAGCCACCACAGCCCCTCAATCTCTTTCTTGAAGCAAGAGGCTCCTTCTATGACAAGGTGACCCACCTAGCGGGTGAGGGAAAGGCCATGGACATTGTCCTCTCACACTCTGGCAAGGACTTTGACAACATTTCCCATGAATTCTTGTGGAAAAACTGGCTGCCTGTAGCTCCTCAGGGTTAGACACTGGCTGGCTGGCCTGACCCAAAGAGTGGAGATAAACCCAGCTGGTGACTGGTCACAGGTGGTGCTCTCCAGGACTCAGTACTGGTGTCTATTCTCATTAACATCTTTCTGAATGGTTTGGATGAAGGGACTGGCTGTGCCCTCACTAAGGTTGCAGATGATACCAAGCTAGGGTTGAACTGCTTGAGGGATCTACAGAGAGATCTAGACAGGCTGGAGCAACGGGCTGAAGACAGTTGTATGAGGTTCAACAAGACCAAGAGCTGGGTCAGAACCACTCAGTGCAACACTACAGGCTTACAGGAGAGTGGCTGGGCAGAAGGACACCTGTGGGTACTGACTGATCATCAGTTAAATAAGAGCCAGCAGTGTGCTCAGGAAGCCCAGAAGGTCAGTGGCATCCTGGGTTGTATCAGGAGCAGTGTGTTCAGCAGGAGCAGGGATTGTCTCCTTGAACTGGGCACTGGTGAGGCCTCACCTTGAGTTCTGCAGTCAGTTTTGAGCACCTCAATACAAGAGAGATGTTGAGGGGCTGGAGTGACGAAGGCAACGAGGTTGATCAAGGGTCTGGAGAACAACCCTTGTGAGGAGCAGCTGAGGGAGCTGGGGCTGTTCAGCCTGAAGGAGATGAAGCTAAAGGGACCTGTCTACCATGACCTGAAAGGAGGTTGTAAAGAGGTGGGTGTTGATCTTTTCTCACAATTAACAAGGGCTAGGACAAGAGGGAGTGGCCTCAAGTGGCACCAGGGGAAGTTGAGGTTGGCCATGAGGAAACCCTTCTGCATGGAAAGGGCCATCAGGCCTTGGAAGAGGTTGTTGAATCACTGCCTCAGGATGTGTTTCAAAGTCATGGAGATCTGGAGCTTAGAGACAGGATTTAGCAGTGGCCTTGGGACAGTTGGGTTAAAGGTTGGACTTGATGTTCTTGAAGGTTTCCAACCAGAAGTATCCTCTGTTTCTGTGAAGTGTGTCCTTATGTTCTAGTTTGGTGTTAGTCACTCACACTGTCTATATGCTGGCTGTTTAGGTTCAGTTTGTGGTCCCTGTGACTGATTTCCCTCAGAATCCAAGAGTCTCCCTTGGTTGACTGCAGATATATTTTGCTGAACATTAAATCCGACTTCTTGTGAGCTCTTTGGGTCCATCCAAGAGAGGAGAGTGGTTAAAACCTCAAAGTTATATAAATAATTCTCTTGAGAATGGACTTTAAACCAGAATTTGTCTGTTGCTGTTGAGATGGAGAGCAGAGCCCTGTGTGAATGTTGAACACCTGCCTAGATGATCTCTTGAGGTCCCTTCCAATCTCTAATGCTTCTATGGAGATGTTCCTGTGTGACTGCATCTAGGGGATCCTGCTGTGTCAGGGGGATTGGACTGGATGATCTCTTGAGGTCCCTTCCAATCCCTGATGTTCTGTGATGCCTTGGAACTGGGCCCACGAGGGACAATCTGGTGGAAACACTGGAGTGGAAATGCAGAGAAGTGCCTTCATGGTTTGGGTCCTGCTGTCCCTCCTCTGGAGTCACAAGGGAGCAATTACTCTGCTGTGAGCTCGTGGTGTCCCGTGAGAGGACTTCAAGCCTCATCCTACCCAAACACTTCCACTATTGCCTGTAACCCATTGCCACTTCCCAAAGCTGCTGTGGTGGAGAAGACAGATGGCTCCCCAGAGGAGCAGCAGGGAAGGGAAGACCCAGATACAGTTATTGTAGCCTCTCTGTGACCCACGTAAGGCCTCTGGCTCTACACTTCTTCATAACCTCTTCCAACACGTTCGACTGGCTCTTGAGCAGTGAGGTGGGTGGGCAGAAGCATTCATGAGAGCTGTGGCCACGAAGCTCCTCGACTGAGAGCTCTACTAGCTGAAGCTACAAACAAAACTCAGAGCTACTTGAATTATCTTTTGCAGAGAAATTATCTGATGGAATGAGGAAGTTATCTGATTGAATCTTCTGCAAGTGGAGAGTTTACATCCTCGTTTTGTTCTTCGTGGAGATCTACCCTAGATATGGCTTCAATGAGCTGCTGTCAGCTGAGGGTTTGTTTGTAGTCACTCATGTTGACTCAAGGTGTTGAGTCAAAGAATGGATTGGGTTAGAATGGGGCTCAGAGACCATCCATTTCCAACACTCCTGCCATAGGTAGGGACCCCTCTGACCAGACCAGGTTGCCTAGAGCCTGACCTTGGACACGTCATAGAATCATTAGGGACTGGAGGTGACCTCGTAAGATCATCCAGTCCAATCCCCGTAAGATCATCCAGTCCAATCCCCCTAGGATCACCCAGACCAAGTCACACAGGAACACATCCAGGCAGGTCTTGAACATTTCCGGTGAAGGAGACTCCACAACCCCCCTGGGCAGCCCCTTCCAGTGCTCCATCACCCTCACTGTGAAGAAGTTCCTTCTCAGGTTGATGTGGAACCTCCTCTGTTCCAGCTCACAACTACTGCCCCTCGTCCTATCACTACATGACAATGAGAATAGCCCAGCTCCATCCTCCTGATACCCACCCTTCAAATATTTGTAGACATTAATGAGGTCACCCCTCAGTCTCCTCCAAGCTCAAGACACCCAGCTTCCTCAGCCTCTCCTCATAGGGGAGATGCTCCACCTCCCTCATCATCCTTGTTGCCCTACGCTGGACCCTCTCCAGCAGCTCCCCATCCCTCTTGAAATGAGGGGCCCAGAACTGGACACAAGACTCCAGGACATTATCCAGGTGGGTTTGCACCGTGACTTCAGTCATCGTGAGCAGGGAGTCTGCTCGATGCAGAATCACCGACGGGTGTTTCCTGAGAGATTTGGACTTTAGAAGGTCTGCAGTCAGGAAAAACTGGGTCAATGTTGTGCTTTCTGATGACAGTGACTTCAGAATTTCTAAGAATGATTTCCTTCCCAAGTTAACTCATCGTTGCTGCTCGTTAGAGCTGCTTGGCTAGGAAAAAGCAGTGGGAGAAGAGGTCTTCTCACTTAAGTCACTGGAAAAAGCATCACACTGGCAGAGATGAAGTGAAGTGGTGGCAGTTAAATCATTGCATCCTGCTCTGGGTGGGGGATTGGACTAGAGGGTCTTCTGAGGTCCCTTCCAATCCCTAATGATGCTACATGTGAGCTGCTGCTGGCCACAGCCCCCTCCATCCCTTCTGTGTCAGGACTCTGACCCCCACCTGGCTGCAACATCCCTTCGGGGAGTTGGAGAGGAGAAGATACCCCCACTGAGTCTCCTCTTCTCCAGGCTCTCTCAGCCTCTCCTCATGAGACTATGTCCAAAGCCTGGGAGCACCCATCTCATCTCATTTCACACACGTGTCTACATGTGACCTGAGCACAGATCTCTTTGTGAAAGAGGGTTGGTTCCAGCATGTGTTGTGCTCAGACCAGAGATGAGCAAGACTTGCTGGGATGACTTTTCCACCCTTGGCTTTCATGCTTGGGGCACTTGGCTTCTGCTTGTCAGCAAAACCATCTTCTACAGAAGGAACTTCTTCCCAGTGAGGGTGACAGAGCCCTGGAAGGGGCTGCTCAAGGGGGTTGTGGACTCTCCTTCTCCGGAGATGTTTAAAACCCACCTGGATGTGTTCCTGTGTGACTTGGTCTAGGTGATCCTGCTGTGTCAGGGGGATTGGACTGGATGATCTTTGGAGGTCCCTTCCAACCCCTAATGATTCTGTGACATTTACTGTGCTGGAACCATTAGGACTGGTTCTTCTTTTGGATGGGGCTGTGTTCCCAGACTACATTTCCTGCCGTGAGGAACCCAAGATGTTGAGGTCTGCACATTCCTAGTGCTCAGGGTGTTGGGATGCTCTGGGCATCTGCTGCAATGCTCTGCCCTGTGGGTCACAGAAGAGTTTAGCTGCAAACAGACCCTTGAGTCCAGCCATGAATCTAATCCTACCAAGACCACTGCTGGACCATGTCCTAACCTCCGTGTCCTCATGACTTGTCCCTTGCAGAGACGTGGTGTTGGCTGCAGGGCAGTGCTGAGGATGAGCAAGTCCAAGCTGTGGAGGTGCAGTGAGATATGAGGTGTTCAAAAACCCCCTCTTGACTCATCTCCAGGAACCATTTCAAACTGGGACCAGTTTACTCGAAGTGCTTAGAAGCCTCCAGGGATTTAGGACAGTGAAACGTGGTTTCTCTGTGAGGGTGGTGGTGAAGATGACGCAGTCCCTGTTCGTGATGAGGTGTGTATCTGGCACGGGAGGGAATCCTGGGTGTCTTGGAACGAGTTGTCTTTTGACCTTGATTTACTAAACCTCTTAGACTGGGCAGTGCCAGCAAACCCAGACAAGGTTCATGCTCTTCCTGCCTCCCAGAACAACCCCACGACATGTGATGGGGCCGTAAGAGCTGGGGTCTTTTGCTCTACATCACCAGGATGGTCACCCCTGTGTCTTCCAGGGACATCAGTTGTGAAGACCTCACTGACTGAAGCTGTGCTCTGGTGCATCCCCATGAGGAGCATGTAGGGACTGGGGGGACATGGTGTGCCGTGGAGCATCACTAAGCAGAGACCCAGGCTGCTTGGGATGGGCTGAGACCAGTCTTCATTGGGTGCTAGTTGCCCCCATGCTCCCTCCTCCCCATCCATCCAGTGCATTGCTGATGATGATGACCATAATGAAGTGATGTTGATGATTCACTGGAGATGTTCAAGACCCACCTGGACATGCTCCTGTGCTACTTGGTCTAGGTGACCCTGCTGTGTTAGGGGAATTGGACTGGATGATCTTTTGAGGTCCCTCCCAATCCCTAATGATTCTGTGATCGTGTGAGTTGGATGCCTGAGGTCAGGCAGCTGCATTCATCTCCTGGCTCAGGGGGCAAAGCCTTCATCAGCTTGTTGGGATTTATTGAGTTCTTAGGATGGGAGGATGGGGAGGTTCAGAAGACACCCTGCTCAGAGATGTGTGTGGTGGTGTCTGTGCTGTGGGGTAAGCAGCTGTGGGGTAGCTGCTGCCTTGTTTCCTGTGGGTCACAAACCTTTACCCTGTTCACTGTGGTTATTTACAGCTTCTTCTTGCCTGAAGAAGTAACAAAAGACACACGGGCACAGTGCTGGCTCGAGCGTGTTTGCTCCTGCTCTTTAGGATTTATTTAGCTAGTAGATCGAGAGAGGTTCTCCTCTCCCTCTGCTCTGCCCTGCTGAGACCACATCTGGAATCTTGTGTCCAGTTCTGAGCCCCTCAGTTCCAGAGCCACAGAGATGACGGAGGGAGAGGAGCATCTCCCTGATGAGGAAAGGCTGAGGGAGCTGGGGCTCTTGAGCTTGGAGAAGCAGAGACTGAGGGGTGACCCCATGAATGTGGATAAATATGGAAAGGGTGGGTGTCAGGAGAATGGAGCTAGGCTCTGCTCAGGGGCATCTGCTGTGGCAGGGGGATTGGACTAGATGGTCTTTTGAGGTCCCTTCCAATCCCTGATGTTCTGTGATCTAATGATAGGACAAGGGGCAAGGGGTGTGAGCTGGAACATGGGAGGTTCCACATCAATATGAGAAGGACCTTCTTCCCAGTGAGGGTGACAGAGCCCTGGAAGGGGCTGCCCAGGGGGGTTGTGGAGTCTCCTTCTCTGGAGATGTTTACAACCCTCCTGGATATGTTCTTGTGGGATCTGAACTAGGGGATCCTGCTGTGATAGTGGGATTGGACTGGATGATCTTTTGAGGTCCCTTCCAATCCCTAATGTTCTGTGATTTATGTTTTAAATTCTAAATGGAAATTACTGGGACTGTCAGCTCTCAGGAAAATGGGGGAATGTGGATGTGTGTTTGGGAGGGAAGGGAAATAATCACAGAACCATAGAATGACTGGGGGTTGGAGGACACAATCAATGCCCATCTATCCCAACCTCCCTGCAGTGAGTAGAGGCATCTCCAGCTAGAGCAGGTTGCTCACAGCCCCGTCCAACCTGACCTGAAGTGGTTCCAGGGATGAATGGGGCTTCTGCCACCCCTCTGGGCAACCTGGGACAGGGTCTCACCACCACCACTGTAAACAATTTCTTCTTTATGTCTCCTTGTTTAGTTTAAAATCATCATCCCTGGCCCTGAGCATCCACACTGGCTTAGAAACCTGCTGACCACTGCAGAGCCAGCAGACCTCCTAAGTGATGGGCTTGGGCCATGTTAGTGCTGGAGTGGGCTCTGGCAGGGGCAAACACCCTTGTGGGGATGGTTATTAATGCAAAAAGCCTATCTCAAACCTTTCCAGGTGGCTCATGCCCCAGATGCACCTCTGGAGGTGTTCAGAGTGGTAGCACATCCATCCAGGAGGAGGGACTGGTGTGGCTGAGCTGAAGGACACGTTCTTGGCTTGATGTTTTCAGCACTGCTCTAGCTGGTTGAAGGGGACCAAACCTCCAAGGAAGACGGGCTTGGTTCCGTTTGACCAGCCAGAGCAGAGCATAGCTCCTGGTCACATAACCCTCGTGGCTTCATGGTGCCTGAGCTGCAAGGGAAAGGAGATGGGTTAGACGGGAGCGCCCGTGCGGACACTGCTTGGAAGGAGAGAAGGATGGTGCAGCACTTAGGGCATCAGGAGTAGTGTGGTCAGCAGGACTAGAGGGGTGATCCTGCCTCTGTGCTTGGCACTAATGAGGCCTCATCCTGGCTACTGGGTCTGGTTTTGGACACCTCAGTGTAAGGAGGACATTGAGGAGCTGGATCAGATGCAGAGCAGGGGAGTGAAGCTGGTGAAGGGTCTGGAGGGCAGGTCCTACAGGATGCAGCTGAGAGAGCTGGGGTTGTTTAGTCTGGAGAAGAAGAGGCTGAGGGGAGACTTTAGTGCTCTTTACAACTATCTGAACCAAGGGTGTAGAAAGGTGGGGTTGGTCTCCTCTCCCAAGTCACTGGCAATAGGACAAGAGGAAATGGCCTCAAGCTGTGCCAGGGGAGGGTTAGATTGGAAAAGGTTCTTCCTTGACAGAGGGGTCAGGGATTGGAACAGGCTGTCCAGGGATGGAGCGGAGTCACTCTCCTAGGAAATGTTCACAAACTAAGCAGATGTGGACATGATCTAGTGGGCAGAGTGGGGTTGGGTTGATAGTTGGGCTTGATGACCTTGTGAGTGCCTTCCAACCTCGGTGGTTCTACGACCTTAGGAGACATCATAACTTGCCCTCCTAGATGACTCCTGGTACAACCTGTTTGGCTGAGAACTGGTCCATGCACAATGTCCATGTGATGCCCCAGTTCCTGGAAGGTTGGCTGGATAAACTTCTCACGAAGACCTTAGTGAAAGGTACTTAAAGCTGAGGATGAGCCTCAGGACCCAAAGGTGGGTCCCTGTCTAGATGTTTCACGTAGTCTGGGTGTATTTTGGAATCTGGTCCTAGCTCACAAGCCTGGATACGGGTAACGGGGAAGGTCTTCTGAGGGTTGGAGGGCTGGTCTTTGCCCACCCTGACCCACAGCAATGTAGATCTGAAGATTTATCTTCACACAGCCATTCCTACTGCTTCTTCTCTCCCCATTTTTATCTCTTTCCTTTATTTTGATGTTCAAATAAGACAAAAAGGAGAAGGAGCAGGGAAGGGAGAAAGGGTGGAAAACCATCTCCTTTGTCAATTGAAGGGCAGTCACCTGCCACTTGTCAGTCAGGCATCACTGTCCAGAGAGATGCCCCAGCCCTCCAGCTGTACCTGGGAGCCTCGGCAAGGAGACAGCTGCCAGGGACCACGAGCAGGGGGGTACGGGGTGGCTTCCAAATGGGACAGAAGTGGCATTTATCCAGCCCCCTGCATACCCCCCTTCCACGTGTGTGTGGGTTTGCTGGGACCTGGCACATCTGGGTCTGACACACACTTGNAATATGTGAGGGGTGGGTGTCAGGAGGATGGAGCCAGGCTCTGCTCAGTGTCATCTAGTGATAGGATGAGGGCCAGTGGGTGTGAGCTGGAACAGAGGAGGTTCCATAGAAATATCAGAAGGACCTTCTTCCCAGTGAGGGTGACAGAGCACTGGAACAGGCTGCCCAGGGCTGTTGTAGAGTCTCCTTCTCTAGAGACATTTACAACCATCCTGAACCCATTCCTGTGCAACTTGATCTAGGGGATCCTGCTGTGTCAGGGGCTTGGACTAGATGATCTTTCGAGGTCCCTTCCAAGCCCTAATGTTCTGTGAGTCTGTGATTAAAGACAAAAGGATCATTTTCTTCTACTCTTGTGACTTAGCCTTCAGAACCTGAGAGTTAGATCTGCAGAAGGACAAGATGAAATAGTGTTTGACAAGCTCCTTCCTGAATATACATCTAGGAGACCACAGAGACTGGGTCAGATACAGGAGGCTCTGTTCTGATTCAGAGTGAAATTTGGCAAAGCTTCTTGGTGTCTGAGGAGCACAGATGTCGTTGGTTTCAAGGGCTGTGTCGGCGTGTTCAGCTGTGTTGAGGTGCAGGCACAGGAACCCCGTGGTGCTCACACAGCTTTGACCTGTGCTCAAGCAGTGCTGACCCTAGCAGATCCCAAGCTCTTCTTGGGAATTGGGGGAAGTTAAGAACCAGAAGGGAGGTTGAAGATGATCATCTATCTAAGAAGGTGAGAGACCCAAATAGCCCCCTTGCCCATTGATTTGAGGGTGAGGACATGGGCTCTGGCACTGCTTAGTGAATCATAGAATCAGGGGTTGGAAGGGACCTCAAAAGATCATCCAGTCCAATCCCCCTGTCACAACAGGATCACCAAGAACAGGTCGCACAAGAATGTGTCCAGGTGGGTTTGAAACATCTCCAGAGAAGGAGGCAAATGAGGCTGGGGAGAGGGCTGGAGAACAAGCACTGTGAGGAGTGGCTGAGGGAACTGGGGTTATTTAGTCTAGAGGAGAGGAGGCTCAGAGGAGACCTCATTGCTCTCTGCAACTACCTACAAGGAGGTTGTAGAGAGGCTGGTGCTGGGCTCTTCTCCCAAATTACTCATGATGGGATGAGAGGAAGTGGCCTCAAGTTGCTTCAGGGGAGGGTTAGATTGGATCTTAGGAAGAAGTTCTTTGCTGAGAGAGTGGTTGGGCACTGGAAGAGGCTGCCCAGGGAGGTGGTGGAGTCCCCATCCCTGGAGGTGTTTCAAGACTGAGTAGTTAGAACACTTGAGGCCATAGTCTAGGAGCTGTTGGGCTGAGGGCTGCACTTGATGATGCTGGAAGCCCTTTCCAGCCAGGATGATGTTATGCTCTGGATCATGTAGAGTCTCACTTCTTGCAAATCATCTGTCCCCAGCACTAATTCTTTTTCCATGTCACTCTATCCAAAGCATTTTCCACCAGCTGACAATGGGTGACCATTGTTGAGGCTATTTGGGATGAAGAGCTTCTCATTTGTCCTTGAAAAGCACTTTGAGGACAGTGTGAATATTACAGTGTTTAAGTGATCCCTGCAGTGGGGTGGGTGACTTCTCTTGAAGAGGATGAGCAGAGCACATCTTTGTTAGCATAGAATCATCAAGGATTGGATGGGATCTGGAAAGATCATCCAGTCCAATCTCCCCACCACAGCAGGATCCTCTAGACCAAGTTGCACAGGAACATATCACAGAATCACAGAACATCAGGGGTTGGAAGTGACCTCAAAAGATCATCCAGTCTAATCCCGCTGTCACAGCAGAGTCCCCTAGATCCAGTCACACAGGAACATGTCCAGGTGGGTTTTAAACATCTCCAGAGAAGGAGACTCCACACTCCCCCTGGGCAGCCCCTTTCAGGGCTCTGTCACCCTCACTGGGAAGAAGGTCCTTCTCATATTGCTGTGGAACCTCCTCTGTTCCAGCTGACACCCACTGCCCCTCGTCCTATCACTAGATGACATTGAGGAGAGCCTGGCTCCAGCCAGTTAGGATGGATTCAGGAGTTTGCAAAGACCTGAGGATGCTGTAGAGTCAACACCAGCTGCCTGACTCGATCTGGCAAAGCCAAGCTCCACTGCAATGCAGGTACCCAGAAGGGTCTGACTCCCTGCCACAGCCGGGAGCAGAGGGCGTAGCGGTGTCTCCATGAAACCACACACTTCCTTACATTCCATAGCAGCCTAATCCATATGGGGATATAAAGAAGCATGTCATCTCATAAGAGGAGCTGGGCCATGACCTCTGGGCAGTGGGACAGCTGTCCATTTTCCACTCCTGGAGAGGCAGTGTCGATCCTCCGACGTGTTTTGGAGCTGGGGGGTTGCCTCCTCCTGTTGCAGAGCACTGGTGGCACAAACCCCTGTAGCTCTGCTGGTGTCCTGGGTCAGTTTGGGACATCCTGGAGGTGTATCTTCAGCTGGTTGAGATGCTCACACGTGCTGGTGCACCTGTTCCTCTACGACTTGGTCTGGGTGATCTTGCTGTAGCAGGGGGATCAGACTAGATCATCTTTTGAGGTCCCTTTCAATCCCTGATGATGAAATGATGTGTTGGGTTTGCTTAGGTAGCCCTGAAGTCCTGGGAAGCTAGAGCTTGCTGTAAAAACACTCTTCCCTATCACAGTGTGTCTCCCTTTCACGCTGTTGTTTTTATTGCTGTCAAGGCAGGGTCTTGAGGAACTGTCCCAGAAGCTCCTCACACATGCAGTGGGAGAAGGTCCCTTCCCTGGCCAGAGCACTCAAAAGCAGGCAGCAGCTCACTGGAGCCTGGCCTGGCTATTCAGACATAAGCTGTAGGAATAAAGAAGGTCTGTAGGTCAGAAGGGATGTTTAGAGGTCTCTTGTGCATCTGCTGGCTCAAAGCTGCTCAACACAGGGTCTGACTGAAGTCTGAATCTCTCCAAGGAAGGAGATGCCTCAGCCCCTTGGGGTCTCTGCCCCAGGATTTGACCACCTTCGTGGTGTTGGTTGATATCTGACTGGAAAAGACCCCCTGGGATCATCAAGTCCAACCGCCTACACTACCTCACCCCTAAAACACACCCTCAACACCTCATCCAAACCATCTTCAAACACATCCAGGGATGGCGACTCAACCACCTCCCTGGGCAGCCCCTTCCAGTGCTTGACCACCCTTTCTGTGGAAAAATTCTTCCTAATATCCAGTCTAACCCTCCCCTGTTGTAACTTGAACCCCTTCCCTCTTGTTCTGTCACTAACTGCTTGTGAGAAGAGACCAGCACCAACCTTTCCACAACTTTCAGGTAGTTGTAGAGAGTGATGAGGTCTCATCTCAGCCTCCTTCTCTTCAAACTAAAGACCCCCAGCTCTCTCAGTGTGTCCTCATAAGATTTATTCTCCAGGCCCTCCACCAGCTTCGTTGTCCTCTTCTGCACCTGCTCCAGCACCTCCACATCTCTCTTGTATTGAGGTGCCCAAAACTGGACACAGTACTCAAGATGTGGCCTCACCAGTGCCCAACACAGGAGGATGATAACCTCCCTACTCCTACTAGCCACGCTATTTCTAACATAAGCCAGGATGCCATTGGCCTTCTTGGCCACCTGGGCACACTGCTGGCTCATATTCCTCTTCCTGTCAATCATAGAATCCTTAGGGATTGGAAGGGACCTCGAAAGATCATCCAGTCCAACCCCCCTGCCACAGCAGGATCACCCAGACCAAGTCACACAGGAACGTGTCCACATGGGTCTTAAACATCTTCAGAGGAGGAGGCTCCACAACCCCCCTGGGCAGCCTGTTCCATTAGAGTCTCTCTTAAATAGTCTCTCTTCAGCTCTCCTTCAGTCCCTGGAAGGTCGCTACAGGTAGCTGCTGGAACAAATGAAAGTGACTTTTGGTCCAAGTCACCCAGTGACCCAGCAAGGGATCAGACGTGCACACGGGATCAGGAGCGGTGCCTGCGTCTGCCTTTGAGGGATGATTGCACCCCAAGTGCAACAGAGATGTTTAAAAAAGACTCTTGGGAAAACATTCCTGCTCTTATTTTTATTTTTTAAAAAGTGTAATCAAGAGCTTTTAGCATGTTTGATTTCAGATGAAGAACACAAGGTCAGGGTTTACTTCCCAGCTGTAGGAGTTGGAAGAGGTGAGGAAGCTGAATCTTGTTGACCTCAAGGTGAAAGTCATAGAGAATTCAGGGAGACATTGAGGTGCTGGAGCGAGTCCAGAGAAGGGCAACCAAGCTGGTGAAGGGGCTGGAGGACATGCCCTATGAGGAGAGGCTGAGGGAGCTGGGGTTGTTTAGTCTGGAGAAGAGAAGACTGAGAGGGGACCTTATTGCCTTCTACAATTACCTGAAAGGAGGTTGTAGCAAGGCTGGTGTTGGACTCTTCTCTCCAATTAGTGATGATAGGACGAGGGGAAATGGCCTCAAGTTGTGTCAGGGGAGGTTTAGATTGGATGTTAGGAGGAAATTCTTTACTGAGAGGGTGGTTAGGTGCTGGAATGGATTGCCCAGGGAGGTGGTGGTGTCACCATCCCTGGAGGTGTTGAAGGAACAAGTGGACATGGCACTTAGGGATATGGTCTAGCGCTTAGGCACTAGGAGACAAGGTTGGACTGGATGACCCTGGAGGTCCTTTCCAGCCATGATGATTCTGTGATTCTATGATTCTATAAGAGTCCTGGCTCAGTCTATTGGTTTCCACTCTTTGGGGGCTGATATGTCTTTACATGAACTATCAATAATAATGGATCAATGTATGTTTCTCCTTAGCCCTGTTGGCCTTCATGTAGATGTGCATCATATTGCTTCTTCCTGTTTATAAGCACTTGATCAGGTAGGTAGGTCCTGTTCTGAGCCCCTCAGTTCAAGAAGGACTGAAGGTTTCTGGAGAAAGTCCAGTGCAGAGACAAAGATGATGAAGGGAGGGGAGCATCTCCCTGCTGAGGAAAGGCTGAGGGAGCTGGGTCTCTTGAGCTTGGAAAAAAGGAGACTGAGGGGTGACCTCATGAATGTCTGTAAATATGTGAAGGGTGGGTGTCAGGAGGTTGGAGCCAGGCTCTGCTCAGTGTCATCTAATGATTGGACATGGGGCA